>JBDFRD010164220.1:0-12238 GCA_039654405.1 Bullina lineata | reverse complement strand
ATACAAAATAAAACGAGTCACACGCGAGCCATTTCCCTAATTTTGATACGCTGATTCTGAATCTGGCATTATTTTTTTTTAGCTACGACGTGATTTTCTATATTTTGGAAATTGGTTCTGAAGACCACTCCCTTCTAGGCCGGATGGCTGGACGTCAAATTCACAGCCAGTGGCTGTGAGCTCGTGTCATCAGGTGAACCCGATGTTCGCCGGATGCTCATCTACGGTTTGAGCTCAATTTCCTATTACACCTTACGATTGGCCTTGGGCTTGCATACAGCCAAGAAACCTGTCCGGTCGGCCGGTACGTGTAATAAGCCCTTGACAGGCAGATAAATGGTAAAACTGCGCGTTTCTTAAAATGAGCAACTTTTCATGTTCCTCGAAATTCAAATTAAGTGGACCCCACAGTACTTCAAATAAATGAGCACTTGTATATTTGACAAATGAAACGATGTCTGAAAAATGACCACTTCAATTAGACTAAAGCGTGGAGACAACTTTACATCATTTATGACATATAATAAAAATAAAGCGTTTTAAAAGTACCGGTACCGGGTAATAATAATGATGAAAAATTGCATATCGGCTTCCTATTACCATCTGCTACTGTTAAGGCAACCCTACAAAGGATAGTGCTACACCATGTCACCAAATATACAGGGACACCATCTACTATTAGCCCCATTCGGTGATCAAAAGCGGCACCCATTTTGTCGGAATGGAAAATTAATTCCTTTCACACGGAATCGAGGGGTGGCTTCACAAACTTTTCGTCGCCGTGTCAGTTTGTATTTGGGGTGAGGTCACACGATGGTCGAGGGAATTGTTCTGCTGATCATATCAGAGCTGAACACAACTGTGGAGAAAACTGATTGAAGATTTGGAATCAGCGGCCTCAAATTCGCAGTCACCAAGCACAATTTGCTTTTTTTTAAAAAAATGACAAATTTGGTTTTTCAATTATTCTTAACCGTAAAAAGAATGTTGAAGCATTTGGACATGTATAATGAATGCATTAAATCTGTCAGAATGTCTTACGTTTTTTAAAAAGATTACGGCTTTCCATTAACGTTCATTTTTAATCACTTTCATGGACACGAATTCTTCTCTTTTTTTTAGCCGTTGAAACGCTGTCCAAGAATAGGCTTCATCTTCACAGAAACCAGACAAATTTTTTTTTTTCAAAGTGATAATGATAATATTTCATTTCACATTGAATTTATTTTCTTACGGTAAAAACGAAAAAGTTCAAAGTTTTCTAAAAAAAGGTAACTTTATAAATACAGCAATACTCAATTGAGTCTAAAATTATATATATATATACAATTCAGACAGCAGATTATGGAGGTTTGCATAAAATACTCATGTGTGTATTTCCATTAAGGAATAGCAAAGACAAAAAAAAAACATTTTCACTTATTTCCGGCCGTGCTACAGTTCTTTTCATAAAACCATTATTGTACATTGTTGCGAAACAATGGCACATTAACAGTCAATAACCCTTCACGTTAAATGATGGAACACTCTGTGCAGTTAGCTGCCTTACCTCTATAACGATTTTTGTAATCATTCCATCTCCAGATCACTGAATACAAGACATTTACTTGACAAGAAAATGTGAACGCACATAGACCATTGACCTTTTTCTGCCTCATGTGTCTACATGATCATCTCCAATCTAGCCAAAGCCCCATCTTCTTGTCAAGAAACCAGAAATTTTCCAGTACATGTATTATTTTCATATATAAAGTATTACAAGTTACGTAATACAGACTTTCAACAATAGGTACAATCTCAGAAGTATAAATAACAAAGTAGAGACAATCATCAATGTTGGTTTGGGTACAAAGAGCAGTATCAGTAAGTATTTGTAGGCTTTAGGATAGGCAACATGGGCACTGACTAGAGACAAGCAATTCCAAACACTGGAAATCCCTTTCTTGTCATGAAAGAGCACTATACATTCGTCTCTCACTCTTTGGCCCTAATGTTCAATGAATTTCTGATAAAATGACATGTATGTAGTTATTGACATTCATTATTACAAGGAAAAAAATTAAATAATACAAAAAAGGAAAAAAAATTCACAGTATCAGAATCAATTTAAGTACATGAAGACTGTTGTTTAATTTTAATGGTTTTGGTCTGGTTTGGCAGGACATAAATGGCATGGTTGAAAGTTGAAGGGAGTAAAGTTCATGAGGGGTATAACTATTTTAAATGAAGTATGAGCATTTCAACACAATAGGTGATGTCATGTAGTCAGTAAGTCATAAACTTTTAAATTGTGTCAGTTATTTTTAAATCGCTGTAGGCCTATAAATGTAACAAAAATTTGGTCAGAAATTCCCTTTTTTTCCATATACCAGCTGCTCATATGTGTCTCGCTTATTTCATTTCACCTACAGAACCTCCTCCTTCGAAATCCATATTTATATGCAATGTAAATGATGATAGGTGCTAAAATAAGACAGAAGATCTGTGTCCATGTCCAGGGTTGCTCGGGAAACAGAGTGACCTCTGTTGTGTCGGTGTATGTCAGTCTAAAGGACACCATCTTCTCCCTGTCAATTGTGTACTGAACTCCACGATTCATGATAATGCTTAAAGAGGACATGTCATAACGATGACAACCAGTGGTTTTAGGGTGACGGATATCAAAGCACCCCCTAAGCATGGCATGAGGCGGCGATATACAAGCTTCTGTCAGAGCACATTTGAGCCAGGGCTCCATAAGTTCATCCCAAGTGGCTTTGGATCTGTAGAGAACAATTGATTCAGAGCTCAGTATGCTGCAATCACGAAAGGCACATCGACTTTCCCCCAGATATTTGAACATCTCTGGGTCAGTGTAAGCCACTAATGAAGTAAACTGAATTGGGTCCCACAAAAAGTAATTCTTATTTCCACGCAGGCGAAGGTAATTTGGAGATGTTGGATTCTTGAACCGTGTTGTGGGCTCTATGTACATCACAGAACCAAACTCATCCATTACATTATGCATTATAATGGGACGCCAGGCAAAATTATTTACATTTGCCACATGAGCAGGATATCTTCCAAAGTCAAGGTCTCTGATCTCACAATGGCTGTATTTCTGAAGCTGAATAAAAAAGGGGGATGGAGTCGGGTAAATAAAATTAATGATGAGAAGTTGCCTATATGGTCATACGTAAATTCTACAGCAAAAAAACCCGGCTTGTTCAATTTCAAATCATTGGTGTTGATTACTAACAGCTAGCAATAATGAATTAGGGCATCCTGGTACATATCGTTCAGAATTTCCCTTTGAGTTTTCATGTCATTAAAATATATCTAGTGGTCGTGTGATTTTTGTGTGAACCAATACAGTAGAACCGGCGTAAGTCGACACTGCTGGGACTATTGAAATCACGTCGAGTAAAGAGAATGTCGACATAAGAGATTGCAGTAGGTTTGAAGGGGAATCAGGGAAACTACTTTGTCGTGGCCAGCATTTCTTCTTTGTTTTGCGCTCTGTAGCCTAGGCCTATCTGATTCTGATAAGAAGACATTAGAAACCAACCACCCACTCGCTTCGTCATTCCCTCCCCACCCCGCCCTGGGCCTGGTCCTGGAGTTCTTGATGATCCTATCGTTTCAGGCTATTTATGTCACTTTGCACTTCAGTTCATGTCGACATAAGAGAAAAGAGGGAAAAAGTGTCGACTTACTGGATGTCGATGTGGTAATACTGTACAGAGAAAAAGTTGGGAATTCCAAATCAAGTCGGCTTAAGCCGAAAATCGAGTTAACAGACGACGAGGTATCTGGGTTCTACTGTATGAAAAAAGAGAATACCTTAAGAAAAAAAATTTATTATATGTTTAATAACAAGATTGGATAGGTAGGAAATGAAACATGCTATGCAATGGTATTTAGAGTGTTAATCTGATATACAGCCAACGGCCCTTTGCCTCTTTGAGGGTGAACTTAGTATTGGGGAGGTTTCTAAACAAATGAAAGACAACAGAAACACAATATGGAAGTTTCACCACAAACTTTGTGGTGCGTTGGCTGAACGGTTAGAGCATTGGACTCCTAATCCAAGGGTCCAGGGTTCGAATCTGGGAAATTACCATGTTGTGTCCATGGGAAAGACACTTTACACCATTTATCCTCTTCCCACCCAGGTGCAAATTGAGTACCGGCAGATTCTGCTGGGGAAATAAACCTACGACAGACTAGCGTCCTGTCAAGGAGATGAAGTTAATTCATCTGTTCTGCTTCACATTACCGAACCTAGGATAAGCTTCGGCTCTATGGGCCTCATGGCCTTAAAGGAACTTTACTTACTTTTGCCACAAACTTTACCTCATTAATCCTGTACACAGCCTTGTGCACTCACTGGAGAGCACATAGGTCATGTGAGTTATTAGGAAAGCTAGCAAGATTTTTTGTACATTCTTATGAGCCCTGCAAATGTCTAGCCAAAGGCCCAGCACTGGTTTTGCAAAATCGTATGAAAAAAACCAGTGTGTGAAGGTGATTTCATAGGGCAGGGCCCTGGATGTGGCATAGGGCTGGAAATTTAAATGTTGCTAAACATTGCCTCCTGTCTGCGGTCTGAGAGAGTAAAGGAATAAAATAAAAGGAAAATAACCGTTAAAGTTTTTGTTATTTTGACATCAAAATATTTGATACCAGACACCATCCTTGAACAAGGCTTTTTAATAAATTTCCAATTAAATCATATCTCGCCCTATTTGAAGTACATTGTACTTCAATAGAAGGAACACATGTGGCGATGCGCACCCCAGTCGCAACAAACACTATGTATTGTTTTTTATAAGCCCAGCGATAAGTACGAAAGCAAGACACACCATACACATGTGAGTATGCCTACATGACCTCCAACATACCACAGTTGATTCTCAGTTTCATTTTCGACCACATTTTGACTGATACTGATACCTAGCTAGAACTATAAATTCACTACTGTAGATGAAGATGACTTCGTAGTCCGAACAAAGAACTCTGCGATTCATTGAACTGTATATAGATCTCATGAATATCTCAGGAAAGTAAAAAGTGAAAACTACTCAAACAAGATCAGGAGGGAAAAAAAATAAGTCCTTTCAATCACCTTTCGATTTTCTTTTTTTTCCTTATCAGAGAATCAACAATTCTTCAACAAAAATCCTTTTGGTTAACAGCCGCGGTTGCATTCATGAAAAACGAGTCTAGAATGCTCAGTCGACAAGCTGAAGTAAATCAGTGCTAGCTAACCATGGCAGGAATGATGTGATTGGCAAAAAAATATCCCGGGGAGTCGCCGTAGTGTGTAAATAAAAGAAAAAACCCTGGCCAGGCATTGGCTCAGGAGCGATGCCTGGCCCTGATGTACAGGCATTTGCACGTGTGAGGTCCTTAACACTTGTTCTGATCAGTTTTATCATTTTGTTCTTTCATCTTATATCAAATACAAAACTTTCTTTTTTTCAGTTCTATTTCAGAGGGAAGTAATAATATTAATTGTGTATTGTTCTCAGAAAAGCATAAAGATATTGTTTCATTTATCCACGGTGCATTCAGAGCCAGTTTTATTACATTTGTACTTTTTTATGGTACATTTTACTTGGTGCTTTGTTCCTGGACTATTAAATTTTAGCAATCCAGTGCTGAACAAATAGTGTTGCATTTCATTAACCAGAGAGTACGTAGTCCGAATAAAAATAAAATCTATAATTCATGTTCTCATAATTCTTAAACCTTTTCTCTTTGTATTCCGTTTCTAAAGGAAGAAAATTATATTTTATAAACACACCATTTTTATTTAATTTATTACTATTTTATAATCACATCCTTCAATAATACAATTAATTAGAAACTTTCCATTCAAATAAGTAAATGTTTAGCTTACAATATATTGTTTCAATAATATTACTATTCCTCCATGATTTTTACCTGAAATTTGGAATTTTACCTTTTCGCGTATCAGCAGAGTTTTTTGTTTTTTAAACCACCCGATTTTTGAGGGTTGAAATACTTTTTCAATGGTCATGTAAAGTAGTTTTCAAGTACTTACAATTTCTCTCTGTCGTGAATTTAGACCAATGTCATAAATGATAAGACTGAGATCTGATTGAGTATCTTTCATTTCTTCCATGATGTGGTGAATGAGACCTTGAACCTGAAGGGGAAAAAAAAGTTTTTATGCAAAATTCCGCAGTCATAACTCAATGCGAATGATGAAAATATGAACATACAAAATGTGCTTGATATAAATATCTGTTCCGCTTAATGCTACAGAAACTGAGATAAGCTCCGGTTTTATGGGCCTCATAGGCTTTGAAGGAACTTTACTTATATCCTAGTGAGAAGTACATAAAGTCAGACTAGTTGTACTTAAATATAATCAATGCTTTATTTAATTTTTATTAACAAAATACATGTACTATAATTTTGCATTGTTAGATGTTAATAAAAAAGCATAAATAGCTAGCCCTATTTTTTAATAAAGAATAGGGGGAATTTCATGCGTCAAAGGTGAAATGCTAGTAATTCTCTGACTTCAAAAAACATTGCAAAGCAAATTATATAGGTTATCCTTACAAACCAAACTAAAATATTTTGTCTACAATGTGCATTTAGTGTTGTCGTATTAATATAAAATATAGAAAGGGTCATAAGAGCATTCTCATAAAGGTCCAAACAGTCATTAATAGATGCCTAGAGAGAATGCTGGAAATAAAAGAAAAGGTCAAAAACCTTAAAGGAAAGGATGAGACAATTAATTATTAGTGGAGAATGAGCTTAGATAACCAGATAGAGTGGACAAGCCCATGAGAAACCAGTCAACAGCAGGACTAGACAGGGCCTACAGTAAAACACACAGGGATCAAGAAACAATTGATAGGCATGAGAGACTTATAAAGAAAGCAGATGGAAAACGATAGGTAAAAAATTGACTGCACAAGTAGTGAATTTGGAAAATAAAAATGCTCAAAACACAGGAAAGTGAAAATCTTTTGTCAGGGTATAGTCAAGAAATTCACAAGAATTTGTGAACAAGAAATCGATAACTAACATAAATGATGATGCATTTATTACATCTCGTAGATGTAATTGTCTCCTGTCCCGCAGAAGTTTCTCTGAAAACTTACTTGATAGAAATGATCAGATGTTATGGCAGTTACAATTGGAGGAAGTGTATTTGATTCCATGGGAAACTCTGGCTTATCCTTGGATGGTTTCATTCGTAAAAGGTATGGACCTGACTCTCCCATTGTGTAGTTTTGTACCTATGGGAAATCAAAGCAAAGAACAATATGGAAACACTTTGTGAACAAAGTGACAAACTCTTTTTGTCTAAGGTCTTGTACTCAAACATCGTTACTTTTTCAATTCTTCAACTCTTTCAACAGATATTATATATAATCATAACAGAATTCCTTGAAAAAAATGGTATGAAGTGTCTTTTCCAAGGATACAACGAGGTCACCTTCCTGATTTTAACCCTGGACCCTTGGATTAGGAGGCCAATGCTCTAACAAGTAAATTGTGGCCTATGAGACTTGGAGGGTATTCATATCCCCACGCCATACTCCTTTAACAATTTAAAGTTCCAAAACATTGTATCTCAACCTTTTTAAAGGATGAAATTGAATACCAAAATTTAGATTTTGTCATAAAGGAAAAAAGTACGAGTCTTCTTGATTTAACTTTCTGTGCTTCTAAATCTTAAAGCAATTTTGGTATATTAATTAATCTTTCTAAAATCATAATTTCATCACACCATTACATACCCGTAATAAATTGGCTTGTTTATCAGACTTCATTGCGTCAGGACAAGCACCAGTCAGATCTTTCTCTTGTTTAATTCTTGAATATATAATTCCATAGGAAATGACGTAGAATGCCAGTATACCCATTAGAATCCAGAAGGCCAAAGACACAAAGAACATGTGTGGTGACACTGGGAAAGCATTTTTAATTTCATCTTTTGTTTTGTATACAAGGAAGTCAGGCAAATCGTCATCCCTTTCATCATTCTTCTTTTTACGAAGAGACGGTGAGTTAGACTGCAAAAAAAAAAGCAAAGGAAAAAATAATAAAGAAACTTACAAAAGGCAACATGTGCTTTATGCATAGTAAAAAAAAAAAAGAATTCCTCTTTTACACATGACTCTCTCAAAAGTTCAAAATGCTTTTCTGACATGCGGTCCATAACATTTTTAAAGTAAGAGAGTGTAAAGAATTAATGTACCAATAACATATCTGTTTTGTTAATTTATGGTAGGTCGTATGCTAGGCCTAAAGACTTTCAAAATATAAACAACATTGTAGATATTGTGGCAATATTTGTTAGCATTCTATACTTGTGATATTGCCAGTAATCACACTTTGGGTGTGCCTGTCCGCTCTGAATCTCGGAATAGAAATTCTGAGATGAATGCAACATTATGGCCAAGTACCATTTGGAACAATGAAAAGCTTGAGAAACTATATATACACTCTATTATTGACTAATAAATCCCACTTCAATGAAATGGCCTTTTCTCTATGCGAGTTAGTGTCTAAGGACAAGTTGAGAGAGATAGTAGATAAACATACATGTAGTACAAGTTGTAAAGATTATAGGTCACCAGGGCATACAAACCTTGCAATTTATATTGTAAAGTTGTATACACCGATCAGCGACAATGTTAGGGAAGTACAATGGATTATTTTTTTCATTTTTTTTCTTTAGGCCTATTTAAATATAGGACTACATAAAATAGATTTATCTCATGTAATGTATCACATGTAATGGGCACATGTGTGTAACGTGGATGAGTCGAATTACTTTGCGCTTCTTGCCCTTTTATTCTGTTTGATTTAACTAAAAATTAGATCTGACTGGACTCACCGTAAAAGCTTTGAGTTGCAATAAACTCTTTGCATAGGTGTTTGTAACATGTCTCATACTACTCATTTTCCCCACGTGGTAGGCCAAGTCCAGTCTCTGTGACTAAAAAAATTGATCGACTTCCTTGACAAGGAATTTTTTCACAGTAACTTTTGCTTTTAGATTATATCAACACGTTCAAGTAAGACGTGTCATCAAACGATTCGTGTTGTAACGACTTATTCATTCATTCTCATTCAATCATTTAAAGTGGAATTCACAAAGAAACCTCTGTCATAATTATAATTGACCGATTGACGACTGCAAATACGGATCTAGAATCTATAGATCTAGAAAGTTTTCAGAAGGAACCTGTTCCGGCCTGCTCTTACTCCAACAACTGCAAGCCTGCAGTAACCAGGCGCCTGCTGTGACTTATTCATGACACGCTTGAACGACCATCTGCCTTCAAAATTCCGGAGCCCTCGTTCGACAAGATTAGGTTTGTTTACGTTTGGGCTTTTGTCGTTTCCATGCAACGATAAGCATCGGCCATCTCGTGTCAGACTTCTAAAAATAGAGTACAATAACATTGTCACGTGACTGAAAAGTTAGGAAAATGGCTGACTCAAAACAACGTTGGAAGCTTTCATTCTTATACTTTTTTTAACTTGTAATGTAAGGCCATTTAAACTTCTATGAAGTAGAGTTTGGAAGTTGAAATTGCATGTAAACATGCCTTTGGTGATGTGGGCAAAGACTGCGGTCGGGACAAACCTGACGTTTGTCAAGGGATTTGTGAAAGCATTGAAAAATGCAAGAGAACTTGTCCAGCAGGCTATCATCAGGAAGGTACCAAAAACACATGTTCACCAAAAATTTGATGTCTTGCAACGCCCCCGAGCGCAGGATTATTGTAACGTACAGCCCGCTGTGAAGAGGCTTCAGTCTCCAATACTGAGATCTGTTTTCATAAGAAATGTAAATAAAAACCTTGCTAATGTGTTGCGAAGACAGGCTGCTCTTCGCCTTGGAACTTTTCCCAGTTCTGGTTCAAGAATAAGCTTTCGCAGAGCACCAGTGATGTCTCTCATTGGAATGACATTGGGCTTTGATGCGGCTGGATTGGTCAGCAACAGCAAGGAGACGATGATTGCTGAAATGAGGGTATGACAAGTCTTATTATCTTTACTGTTTATGAGAAAAAAATATTGCCTTCTTCTTAACTTCTATCATTCTAAGTGTGTAATGTAGGCCTAATACTAATAATTATAACTAGTATACCAGAGGTAGTTTAATAATTAGTGTGTAAAACTGTAATAAATTCAAGTTATGAACATTATGACTCAATCTCTACCTCTAACACAGTTAGTCAAGGTACAGTTGAACCTGCCTAGACGGAACCCTGTCTAAGATGGAAACCTGCCAAGATGGAATCTTAATTTTCCCCCCATGATTAATTCCTATTATATTTGACCTGTATAAAATGGACACCTGTCCAACGCGGAAACGGAAAGCAAAATTCTCTGCCAAATGAGCAAATCACCTGTGCAAGACGGAATTTACTAGCCCAAGGCTCCTTTAAAACACGTGCCGAATGATGAAAAGTCTTTCATTTTACCAACCGCAGACGAAAATCATGGGAGAAAGACCGCAGTACCTTTGTGCCCCTCGCTGCTAGACTGCCGGAGCCATAAGATTATATGCAATTGCCCTTGGCTGCGGGCGGTTTGGTACCGAAGCACACGACTAATCACGAGTGTCGAGACCGTGTGATTTAAAACCAGAGCATCATGGCCAGCGAAACTGAGCCTTTGATTTTTACCGAGAGTAAAACAGGTCCATCCATGGTCCCATTGCCGCTCGCGTAGTTTGCGTCCAAAGATTGCGGAAGAACCAGTCACTGACTTCTTTCGGTTATAGTCCGTTTTCTGGTCCCAGATGCTCGCAGTTCTGAATATATTGCCGACGGAGAACCTACCAATCAGCTTATAATACAGAATACTCCTGGCTATTAAAGACTAGACCTATGGCAGCCCCCGCCCACCCCCTCCCCTATACAAGTGCCTCCTTCCCCCCTTTTCCCTTGCCCCTGCAATGACCCTGCCTAATCCGTCGACGATATCGGACCTGCGGAAAACTAATGTTAGACAAAGAAACCAACCGACAGAACCTGGCTGAGACGGAAACTTGCACAAGACGGAAACTTTTTTCCCTTCCCTTCCATTTCTGTCTTGGGCAGGTTCGACTGTAGTGTATTTCCAAATGATTGCTTGAAAATAAATTATAATGAGAGGCTATTGATCTCACTCCATGTGTTTCAGACTTTAAAACTTTGGTTTACACACTTGGAAAATATTCATCGCCACATGAATCGATGGTTATAGATCTAGTTAGTTATTTTAGAATGTATAAGTGTACAAGAATTGTGAAGAGTAAAATTGCAAATTGATTAATAAAGTCGCATTTTTGTCTTTTTTTTAAGCATTTCTGTGTACACAGTATATGTTTTAACAAGGTCATAAAAAATGAATTAATATTTAAAAATAAATTGCAGGAAATTTTCCAAAGCTATCAAGTGGCAAGTGATCCTCTAAAAAAAGTACCACAAAGTCTGAATGATCTTGACATCAACACAGACTCCATTGCCAATGGTTGTGAAGGTGCCGTCTATGAAGCTAAGATTAAATCTTCAGGTAATTCTTCTTCTTTAAACCCCTGCTACCAATTCATATTATAGTGGTCTCCGCCTAAGAGCCAGCCATTCTCTTGAAACCTATTTTTTTTAATATAAAATCCATCCGCATAAGAACCTATTTTCAACTACAAAATCCGTCTAAGGACACGGTCTCCTTACCCCGATAGATTTTCTTTTTAAGCAGTCGCCGCCTAAACCTCTAGAAACACTAACAGTCGCCCTGCTTTTGTTCTGAGGTTAGATGGTAGCCGTGGTGGAAAACAAAGCCCCGTTCTCTTGGCTTTGTTGTTGAGTCCTGCCCGTATTCTCTGCCCGACATCTTCAGCATCCCCCCTCCCTATAGTCTCGACTTCATATAACCCTGCAACCCAGTCTCACTCCTACCCAGCAGCTGGCGAAAAGCTGCTCTTTGTTTTGATCTACATCGTGGAAGCGGCGTTTCAGCGAAGGATCAGAACCAAGACGGGTCTTTTTAGTTAGATTTTATGGAAAGGAGCCATTAGTGTCTTGCATTATTTTGCGTAATAGGCCTAGCCTACAGGCAGGGATACAGTGGAAACCTCATAATTCAAAGTCCTAGGGAATGGACGAAAACTTCGAATAAGCGAGTTCGAATTATAGAAAGGGACATAATTGAGTTCCAAGAACGTCAAAATTATTGCCCAGTAACTTCCCTTGAAACAGCCCCC
>JBDFRD010164110.1:0-12242 GCA_039654405.1 Bullina lineata | reverse complement strand
GGAAGGAGGCTATGAACAAGTTAACAGATGTGACGACGACTTTCAGACTTGGATTGACAAAAATGATATAGAAATGTTGTCCAAACGATACTACTACTACTACTAGCTGCTCTTGAGGCCCGATGCTCCACTAGGAGCCAACAGGCATAACTGAACTGAACTGTTCTTTTTTGGTGAGAGTATAATGATCGTCGTTATAAATATAGGAATGAAAAATCCATCGTTATGTAACAATGTATAGTATGAATTTATTATACTTCTTCTCTCCAACCAAGTAGCGAATACAACTAAATGAAGCTATCCCGAAAAATACACAGAGACAAACGAGCGCTCGACATCACTGTCTTCATGGGTTGAAACACAAATGAAGCCCAAGCCGCATCAAAGCAACACAATCCAGGAGTCCAAAACAGAGGACTTATCTCGTCAAATGGCAGGCTTGGGTTTCATATGTGTTTCACCCCATAAAGATAGTAATGTCGAGCGTTGGTTTGTCTCTGTATTTTTCGGAATTGCTTGATTTGTAGCTGTATTTGCTACTTTTTATTTTTCAGCTTCCCTGAATCTTCCATCCACTTTTTTTTACTCTCCAACCACTCTCTCCTTCTGTGTCTGCAGGCATCTTGGCCCGGGCAATCCAGGTGGGTCACAAGGCTTTCCTGGGACCAGATTACAACAGTCATCCTGAGAGCCAAGACACCTGTGTGTTCTCACGGCGCCAGACGCCTTTAGCTGCTCAGAAAGTCGAGCCCGCGACGGCACACGGCATTTGGAAGAGTTTGTTTAACAGAAGCATGTGTGTCGATTAGTGCAAGGATACAGTCACGTGAAGAAAGGATGGGTCCAACGAGATGGTGCTGGTTGGTTGATTGGTTGTTTGGTTGGTTGGCTGTTTGGTTGGTTGGCTGTTTAGTTGGTCGGCTGGTTGGTTAATTGGTTGGTTGGCTGTTTGGTTAATTGGTTGTTTGGTTGGTTGGCTGTTTGGTTGGTTGGTTAGGTCGTTGGTTAGTTTGTTTAACGTCGGTTTTCGGATCCTGGATGCTTGCAGGTCCGATATCGCTGACAGAAACGTGTTGTTTACAAATACGGGGTGTATTTATAAGAATTCAAACGCAATTTATCACATGAAATCCATAAACGAGACGGGGAGGATCACGTGATGCTATTCCTTGCTTTGTTGTCACAAAATGTTTCATCATAACGTGGAGTCCTGCTTTAATATTTGAGAGTCTATGGGGTGCGTAGAGCCCCATGATAATATTCCCAACACATACATGTACAGAAAACTTGTCTCTTGCATGACAGGCGGAGAACTGACGCCTGGTCCGGTAAAATAACACTGCAACTATGGCATCTCCTTGATCTGAAGAAAACCTCAGAATTCTTCAGGATAGTTGCCACCTGTATCTGACAGGTAGAATGAACGAAGGAAAAAAACAGCTTAATCAAATTAAAGCTGAGTACTTGGCAGTGGGTCTTCTCCTTGAAACCTGTAGCAGATAATGCTCGTTTCAGAATCCATCGGGAAAACACAAGTTTTCATCCTGTCATGTTATAGTGGGAAAGGAGAATCACCTTTTTTCATAATACATTGTTGCTTTATAACCCTTGACAAACTATATCAAGTGCCTTCATGAGCCATTTCTACCAGTAGTTTGTTGATTCTTGTTAACAAAAGGTACAATGACCTTTTCTCACATTCCCGCAAGTTACTTGCAGCTGTAGACATGTAATCATGAAGCTTTGTGCAGCCATCTGTTCAACAACTTTCTCCTCTGCATCCTTGTCACTGTACATAACTATCAGTGAAAAAGACACATCGAGGCGTTCCTTGACTGTTCCGTTTGTGGTGGAGACGACATCAGGCACCAGTGTCTGCTAGTGGACCATTGATATGGCATGCAGCCCAAAGTGTCTAGCCTAAATAATCATTGGTCATTTTTTCTTTGCAACTGCCTAGTGTACGTAATTTCACAAATGCGGTATGACCATGTTTCTATCTGGCCTTTCAGCCTTCCTGTGACTGAGCATACCTACGTACGCTACGATCTCCAAAAGTCCAAGCAATGATGTTTTAATAAACACATGGACTGGTTATTGCTAGAGTCATAACAAGCCCATGCATTTATACATTATCTTTAGATCGATAAAACTATTTGCACACAATCTCCATCTGTCTATATGTCTAGTCTTGCACATTATCCGTTTTCTTGTGTGTGACAAGTACAGTCTGCTTCTGCATTTGTCTGTCTAGTATTGCATATTCTCCGCTTGTTTATGTGACGGGTACAGGGCCATTCTGTATTCGTCTGTCTATATGTCTAGTCTTGCATATTCTCCGGTGTTTTGTGTACGAAGTACAGTCTCATTCTGGCTATAGTAGGCTATGTCTCATCAAGCATACTTTCAGCCACTTCGTATGTGATCAGGCTCTTGTGGGGCTTTGAAGGCTGTGATGGTAATTTACCTTCTTTCATTGTTCTAACTGACATTGCCATATTGGTATACAAATACTTTGCAGGGAAGCTACAGCTGTATTCAGAAAATCATGAAAAAAAGAAAAGAAAAAAAAAAGACGAACAATAGAGATAACAAACCACCAAAACGTCAGCGGAGCAATGAATTCGCAATTTATTTAAATGATTAAAATCAGATTCTAATCTAAGATAATAAATAGAAAGGTAATAACATTTTCAAAATTAATATTATGTATGTAAAATATAACTGGTTAATTTGTATTTTTGTAATCGTACATCACTAACTTGAAAAAAAATCAGCAGGAAATAGATGCGTGTGATGGAAGGAAAAGAAAAAAACAGAAGGAAAAAAAATCTGTTACATGCAATTGCTAATGCAAATCCAGACACGTGTTTAATTTTTTTAATTTTTAAAGGCACTTAAAGTATATTTTGCACAAAACTTATCTTTAATGAAGTAAGAATGATACACTGAATCCCCAAACTATTACTTTTACTTCTTCAAGACATCAAGGAAGTAATGCTAGTGTATTTTATGAAGTAATAAATTAATGACAGTCACAAAATTCCTGGTTGTCCAGATTGTACAGTTGCCATTAAAACGAGCCATATCGTTGTTTCCTTAAAAAAACAACAACAACAATAGAAAAAGATATGTCACATGTATCAGTATGTAGAAGACTGCAATTTTGAATATCAAGAATGTATGCATACGTTTATTGACACTCCGATAAAGATGAACACGGACAAACCAAAAGAAAACAAATCACATAATTCGTTTTGGCCTGGCTGCCTCCAGCCCATTGGTACTCGCTTTTCGAATACAGACTCACAACTGCAGCCTACATCCAGCTCCATTCTGACCTATGCCCCGCAACTTCCGGCCATTATGCCACCGTTTCCGGCCTTAGCCTACCACATCCGGTTTGAGGTCCACTATTTCTGGTTTAAACCCAGCCCTTCAGGAATGATCTCAATAATTCTGACCTGAGCCCCATCACTTCCGGCACAAGGTCTACCACTTCCGGCCTAAAGTCCGTCCCTTCTCCATTCAACGAAAGGAGTACGAGATCGAGGCGGGGAACCTCAGAATGGGGAGAAGGGGTTGGGGGCTTTGATGGCCCGTTTTCAATGGTTGTGGCTTTGGTTCAACCATGGTCACCATGTTCAATCAAGGTGTCGATTATTCTTTTGTTCAGCGAGTTGTTGTCCACAAAGGCAAAGGAATATCAAACGAGGATTCATTCTGGCATGAGTGTTCATCTATGTTCAGAAGTATGCCGTTTCAATGTAAAGTTTTAACTCTATGTTTCCAAGCACACACAGTGTTAAAAGTTTAGCAAAATGTACAATGGGAAAAAAAACGCATTTTGTCAATCTTCAGATTTTTTGTGTTGCTGAAGAATTTCGGACGGATTAAACAAAAGCATTGCCCTTATCTGGAAGAGCGTGATCTAATGGGCAATAAAATTACAAGTGTAAATACAAACGTGTGTGTACAGATAAAGATAGTAAAAAGAAAAATGAGACAAGTTAACTATATTGTTTGAGTCACTGTAATACTGAAATTGTGTCAATCCTTGTGCAAATGATAAACTTTTTAAACATGGAATCTTCTG
This sequence comes from Bullina lineata, assembly GCA_039654405.1. NCBI lineage: Eukaryota > Metazoa > Mollusca > Gastropoda > Bullinidae > Bullina > Bullina lineata. The sequence goes on along the minus strand of JBDFRD010164110.1, from coordinate 8,146 downwards.
ACCGCAGAAGGAAACCACTCTAATTTTCTTTAGTCCTCTCATCTTTTGAGACATTTTTGAACGATCCCTTTATGAAAAATATAATAGTTTTTTCTATAAAAAAGAACTAATAAACCATCAGTTTCGTAATAACAAAATCTATTCGTAAACCTCCAAATTGTTTTTTGTAATGTTATAAAATGAATGAGGGAAATGATAACTCCGTGACCTTTGAAAACTCTCAGTCTCAATGATGTAGATTTTACAATCTGTCAGCGAACTGTTTTATTAAAAACTGTCCATTAAAAACGTTTAATTCTTGTCTTTCTAATCCTCACTTTCACACACAATGCAGAAAAAGTTGAAATAATTCACATAATCAATTTTGAGACAATGATATGGCTATCAAGGTATTACAAGAATTATATGGTACGAGCATGAACTGCACATTGTACAACAGATATATATGGTATTATAAAAACGTCTTTAAAAAATACATAAACATGTACTGAAGTGTAAAAGGTATGAAAATATTTTTTATCACAGCCAGAGGTAAACTCGTTTATGCACTTTGATTTCATGAAAAGTTAAAAAAAAAGATTAATGTGTTAGCCTAAAATTTGCTTCTTGTAAAAATACTAATCATATTTCGTAGTATTAGGGGCAAACACAAGATTCTACCTAGAAATGCAACAAACATATTGTCAATGACAAAAAAATAAACAAACAAAAAAAAACAGTAACAAAACGGGAATGGTAAAGAAACCGATGGGCAGTTATGACCGAGTGCTTTAAAATGTACAGACAAATAAAAATAATTTGAAATAAGCCAAAAACCATATATATCTTTCCAGCAATCGACTGTTTGACAACATTGTCAAACTCAAACTAAAAGGGGAAAAGCATGTACAAATTTATTAAATTTCTATTATACAAAAAACAACGAAAAAAAAAAAACAATATCGAAAACAAATCTAATAAAAAACGGTGAACACTTTACGTGCCAGTGGTGATTATTGTCCAGTTTCCATAACGTTTATTTTAAGCTTAGGATTACAACTTTTTAAACTTAGTGATTTCATTAGTAGCTTTTATTCACATATACTGATGTAGATCTTACCGGGAGAAAAAATCCCATAGATTATAAAGCTAAAAGTTGTGGATCAGTTGATTAGACAGAAATTACGCTCTTTGGGAAAGTTAATCTCTGTGGCACCTGCCCGAAAATGTCACAGAACAGCTAGCTTTGATAGAAGAAAGTCGGTCAGAACAACGGCAGCTGGGAATGCATGTATTGTAACGAAGACATGGCACGTAAAGTGTTGTACATTATCCAATCCTATCCAGTCCTGCCCTAGAAGTGTATCACAAAAAAATCTGGTAAGAATTTTTAATTTCGTTTCAAGTTGAATAACACGAAAAAGCGAAACTTCAGTTACTATTCCCTCAGGTAGGGCCCTGGCGCTGGCATAGGGGGCAGGAAGTCTGTGTGGTGCTGGGAGCGAACCTGCTCCAATCCTGACGTGAGCCTGGTCTGGGGTTTCATGAAGGGACTGGGGCCCTCGCACGTCTCTCCAGGATCAGGCAACTGCAGGACGAGAAAGTGGGGTGTCATGTCAGGAGGCAACAAGGCAATGAACTGCTGGAGATCAAAAAGCATTGAGAAGGTGACCTACCCAAAGTGACAGAGATATAATGAAGTCTGGAAATGAAATGAGTCACGGAATAGAAAATTAAAGGAGGGTATTATTCCAAGAAAGAGTGAAAATATTTTGTCTTTTTGTCACGGATTGTACTTCGAGCAAAGGAAAAGAAACCAAAGATGAGAAAAATTGAATGCAGCATTTCCTAGCGTAGAAGGGAAATAACTATAGAATCACTGGCAAAATGGCAGAGAAATAATAAACTCTGGAAATGAAATGAATCACAGAAAAGAAAATTAGAAGAGAGTACTATTTCAAGAAATAGTGTGAATATTTTGTCTTTTTGTCATGGGCTGACAAAGTGGCCACTGACGACAGAGGTGGACATCCTTTGTTCCTGCCCTAAATGCCATTGGGTCCAATAGCTTGATGATGGTGATTGTTGACTCATTGATACTGCTTGTGTCGATTATTTCTCTGCTTGTGTCGATTATTTCTGTGGGTTAACTCTCCCGATTTTGAGCTGCCCATTTTTTAAAGCTTTGTGTTGAATGTTATAACTAAATAAGGCATATTTTATAATATGGTATATTTTGTTGTAAAAAATATTAATATGCATTCACTTGGTTTATTTCTGTCTGTGTAAACTAACATCTATTTTTTAACGTTTATGTAAAACTTGCCAATAATGTAGCTAGAGTTCATTTGAAGGCTGGGGTTCAAAATTGATTACTTATATAATTAAACGATGCTGTGAACGCATGGGTTCACCTTTGATTTGAACTGGGACGAGATGCAGCCTATCAAAATAAATGAGGTACATATTCGTAGGCTCCTTGTGCTGCGACTCATGTGGGCAACGCTTCTTTTATTCTTACTTCAAACTCTTACAAACACCTTTAGCTTTTGGAAAAAATGCTTCAACTCTTCTACACACGCTGTAAGGGAGGCGACTCATTTTGACTTCAAATTTGTAAAGGGGCAATAATAAAATGTGACAAAAAATGGGGAAAGATGGGGGCGGGGTGGTGGTGGTAATCAAAGAAAAATAAATCAAAGGTGAGAAAACTAATGCAACTCTTCCCAGCATAGAAAACCAAGAGGTATAGAATCACTAGCACTTACCAACAGTCGAACATTGCATCAAAGATTATTCATAGAAAAAGCATGTACCCACTTCTGATCAGCCTACCCTTTTGAAGTTTTTATCATTTCATTTTTACCCTTACCTTTAAAATAAAAATGAATGGAATGGGATTTAATAATAAAAAAATTAATTGACTTATTTAGTCAATGTTAATTACATGTTTAATATAATACAGAATTCATGACATGAATATGAAGAATACTAAGGTGCATACAGTTAAAGTACTCAAGTGACTACACAGGTGACAACACAGGTGACTATACGTGACTCACAAGTGACAACAGGTGACTCACATGTGCGCAATATATACAATCAAACCTGCTTCAATTCTGTGTCCAGGGCAAACCGATTACAGTTCAAAATATGTTATGTTCCTAATGTGACTAAAGCAGTTTTGTTGTTATTTTTTCAGGTTTCCGCAGTCTAGGATATCATAGAAATGTAACGAATCACTTTAGCTGGCTCGGTTTAGTTTAGCGCAGAATATCACTGAAACTTCTTGAATTATTTAGGCCTACTTTTATACACTTTAATGTCAGCAGTAACCATTACACTATACATGTATTGTAAGTGCCATGAAACATTATGTGCCCAGCATTATAAAGCCTCAGTACTGTGACCTCTATCTCTTTCAAAGACATTCTAAAACTCCAGCTGAAAATGAATTAAAGCAATCTCAATTCTGAACACTGAATGTACGAGTCCTGACTTGACTGACCTGTGAACGTTCGTTCAGGTGTTATTTTATGTCTTAACAGTGAAAAGCAATATATATATATATATTGTAAAAAAAATGGGGGTGCCGAGAAGCAAACAATGCAATGCAAAAACGTATCAGGAAAGGGCAATGCTTCAAATGATGAAGACGTCACAAAACAAATCCGGAACGAATGAATAAAACTATCTTCTTCTTCTTCTTCTTTCCATGGGCGATATCAGACCTGCTAGCATCCAGGATTGGAAAACCGATGTTAAATAACTTCCAGTCAGTCTTCTCCTTCTTCTTCTTTTCTCAGTCTCTTTTTGTCTCTCTCCATGTAATTATTGTGGTTGTTGTTATGGCTGTTATTCCGCTTCGAAGACAGTAATTGTCGACACGTTCCGGTTTTGTCTTGTGGCATCATCATCGTTTGAAGCCTTACCCTTTCCTGATACGTTTTTGAAATGCACAGCGATATCATAAGTGGCCTGAGCAGATGGGTATCATGACGTTATTGGCCGGATTAGTGAATGTTCGTATTGATTTCTTTTCTTTTCGAAACAGTGAGTATCATCATCTATGTCATAACTTGTCTGAACTGAGAATGACATTGTAGATGCCACTGTCTGTCATCAAAATTCTACTTTAAACAGAGTAGGGCTGGTAACTTCCAGAGGAACAGTTGGTCCTTGCCTATTTTGTTTCATTTCAATAAAACTGAAGGATTTTTGTGTGTACGAATATGTGTGCGTATTTTTATGTGTGTGTGTGTGTGTTTATGTGCGTTTTGGGATTTTGAAGTGGGGGTGACTTTGGGAGGGGGTGGCAGTGAAATGATGTTCAATTTTTCAATTCAAGCAGGTCAGATTCATGCAAATTAGTGATACATAATGGATTAGACTTGGTGCAGTGCAAATATCCTCAACACGTGTCGATGACGTCAGGCAAAACATTGCAAAGTTAGGATTTTTTCTCTCGTTTTCTTGGGGAAAGCTTTGGAATACTACCCTGTTTCTCTATGAGATGACTGTTACAAAGACAGTTCAGTTTCTTGGTACACATTATAGTTACTCTACATCAGTTCCTAGCTCCTTTACTCCTGAAAATAGCAGACTGACCAACCCCAAAATTAATTATGCAATTTAGAAATAATAACAAGCAAATCTACGATGCAAAATCATTATTTTCTTCAGCATGAAAGTTGTGTAATAAAGATAATTTAAACATGATTTTTTTGTCTGTTTTTTTTTTATGGAACCGAGGTGCCTTTTGAGTTTTTTTTTCTGTGCCAGACGCCATCGTCATGTGATTGGGAAAATAAATTAAATAAATAGACAAGCAAAACATCACTCACACACGCACACACCTAGGAGGTGAAACGAATCAAGTGGTTGGCTTTTTCCCGTGTCTCATCGACTATCTGCTCTTGGAGAGGGGACAAAAATGGCGAAGGGAGACCCATGCGGATCGAGCCAGCCTAGGAAAGGAGAGGGAACCAAAACAAAACGTGATGTTTTTTTTACTAGCTTGGACCCTCTACGAGGGTTTCTCCAAAACTTTCCAGACAGCGACGCAAGCGTAAAGAGAAGCCCTTTAAAGTAGAAGATATAACCTGTTGAATTATCTGAATCATCATAACTGGAAAGACAATGTGACAAGTCTTTAGACTGTTGTCTATGGGAAACGTGGACCAGAGTTTAGCATAGTTCAGGGAAGAGGGTCTCTTTGTCTACAGGCAGTTCAACGATGTGACGTTTTTTAGTCAATTCTTGTTCTGTATGCGCCAACTTACTAATTGTAATAATCAACGCCTCATTCAAAGGTCCAATTTCTCTGTTGCCGATACATATTAATCATGTACATAAATGAACGCAGTTTTCAAATCACGAAAAGGGGACAAATTATGAACTCTTTACCATCTGCAGCTAAAGATTTATCTGTGACTGAAATTGCTGGTATGAAAGAAATAAGGCAAAGCAGGCAGGATTCTATTGTTAAACAGCACATTCTTTTCAAAAGAAAACTTTGCTTTTCTCTGTAAACTGTAAAGCTGGACTAGCAAATGTACTTGAAAGTTTGGGAATGCTCTTAATAAGCTCTATAATTTATATGCTAAGGGAGTAAATTGTACAAGGGTTCCTTATATTAAAGGGAGTAAATTGTACAAGAGTTCCTTATATTAAAGGGAGTAAATTGTAAACGGTTCCTCTGCGTAGTGAGATAAGGGAAAAACGGGTGATGTATTATGTGTAAATAATTCTGTGAAAGACAACATATTATTATGGTGACATATTAGGGTCATTATGAGAGAACTAAGGAAAAACTCTAGACAAATAAAGGGGATGAAGGCATATGGAATAATTTGTAAATAATGGTTCTGCATATTTTTCCCAAAGATATAATAAGGGCCTTGCAACAAATTTGCCTGTTGTTTGAAATCAATACAATCTGAGGATAAATAGTCATTCAAATTTAAAGCATTTACACAAAACTTTCGAGAAAAACACTTCATGCTGTATTGCTTTTGATGAGTGTTGAAACTTTCGCAACAAATGTCATAACACTTCTAATAAAATCTGTGTGCTTACGCAGTGAGATAAAAATAAGAAATGATTAAGTAACAAAATTAATGCAGCGAGTACTGAAAAATCAAACTATGGAAAACGACACTAATAAATACACGAAGTACTGAAAATGAAAATATGGAAAGCCAAACTGTCCAGAAATACCAATTTCTCTAGAAACACTTCCCCTCAAGCCCCCCAAAGCAACGTTAATGACAACGGTTACTGAACACTGAACACAGAGCACCCTTTTATTAAATCACTTCAAACATCTGGTCGTGGAATTACTTTTCATTAGCCTAGATTGTGAGGGTCAAGGTCAAACCCTCGGACTGTCCGAGAGTAAAATATTCAGGAAGTTCTTGTTCTGCAAAAAGTAAAAATGGACATCAATAAAATTTAGAGTGGTTTACCATTGCGAGAAATCCTTGGTGTACAACACACTCGTGGTATTACACTGATTAATGCCTGTCTACTGGAACAGCAGCAATAACAACAACAAGAATTGAGAAAATGAATCATTATAATATGTCTGCATTAAGAAAGAAATGTACAGGTAGGCCATGGCTGGTAAGAGAGAGTATGAGAATAGATTAATCATAAAGTAATGAACAAATATTCATTTTTCTTCAGACGTTGCATTTCCCCATCAATACTTTATTACTCTCCACTGGCTCTGTTTCATTCATGTCCTTTCTCCTTATTAAGAAATAGTTCTCTTTGTTCCACAAAAAAAAAAAAAAAAACAACAACCCACCCCAACAAAAAACAATGGAATAGAGACAAATTCTGTGCCAAAGCTGATAAACCTTATTTTCTGAGCAAAATGCACCAAGCTGAAAGTTTTTCAATCCATGCAAAATGTTCAAACATCTCAGAAACTGCAGAGTAAAAAATGAAAAAAGCAGAAATTTATTCAAAATCTACATTAGCCGCTGTATTTCAAAATAGGCATGCAAATAAATAAAATTTGCAGCTTTTCAATTTCCTAATTAAGGCAAAACATGGGAGACTACAAAAAGAAAGAAAATTTTATTCCATATGCCTTAGGTACAGATCAAGGATTGCCTATTAATTTTAAGCTTTGGAAGACTGTAGCTCTTATCATGAAATATAATTAAAATAATAAAAGAATAAAACACTTTTTGAATCCAGAAACTCCATGGGTTGCTTATAAAGATTAAAACAAAAAAAAGTATAAATGTACTTTGTTTCTTCCACTGAAAATCCCCTTTTTTTTCTTAACAATCCCACAAGTGAATGGAATTTTAAGATAATGAAATATTTCTTTAAAAAAAATCATTTCTCCTATTGAAAGACATGTTAGCTGTTATCAGAAAGAAGCTTTTTATCCAAACAACAACAACCAAAAAAAAAAATAAAATAAAGTGGCTGCTGTTATTTATCAAAAAGGAGATCCAAGGGAACTTCATGTGTCAGAAAGCGAGTGCACACGTACGGATTTGTTGGCCAGGGATCCGTTGTTCCTGATGGTTGGAGGCTGGGAGCATTGGCTGTGGCCAAACTTTTTCAACGGGGCACAGCCTACACGCTGGGCTGGGGCGCACGTCTGGGCTATAAGGTGTAAGAAAAAAATTAACGGTCATTTATATATATATAGAGAGAATGGATGGTAAAGTATGAGCATTCATAAAAACTCAGAATGAGCACAGAAATTTGTAATACATGTGTGTAACGTATAAGTTCTCTGCTTTGGACTCAAAGATTGTGCTATTTTGATGCGGCTTGGGTAGTAAGTATTGTTGTTTTGACCCCTGAAGACAGTAATGTCAAGCGTTGGTTTGTCTTTATGTGTTTTTCAGGATAGCTTCTTCGGATTGTGTTTGCCACTATGTATACTGTATTCCCATAAAAGAATGGACAGAAGAGGGTGTTTACGTCTATACGACAATGCAGTTGAAAGAGAAATGGAAAATTTTCAGGCAAGTCACTTAAGACGGAGAGAGAGAAAGGAGAGTAGATAAATAAAACTGAAAACAAATTATAGAACAATAGAAATGAAGCAGGAGAAGAAGAAGAACAATAGAAAGAAGAAGAAGAAGAAGAAGAAGAAGAAGAAGAAGAAGAAGAAGAAGAAGAAGAAGAAGAAGAA
>JBDFRD010163999.1:0-12244 GCA_039654405.1 Bullina lineata | reverse complement strand
ATAATAATGATAATAATAATAATAATAATAATAATAATAATAATAATAATAATAATAATAATAATAATAATAATAAGCAATAAAACTTAAAATTTGTTTTTAGAATTTTTCAGTGGAAGGAATTAAGTGTCAGTTTAAAAAAATAAAATTTTATCAAGACTTTTGCTAGCACTTGTATAATGTGACAGTGAATAATTATTGAAAGCACGCTGTTTATAGGCACATTAGCATTTTAAGTATTTTCAGCCTATCAGAATGAAGTATGTCATAACCTAAACTACCTGTTATGGCTCGGCCTACTTCAATGTCCTTTTCCTCAGCTTTAAGAACCCTAGTCAGGCATGATCACACACACCTTTACTTTTATATGTTGAAGGATGGGGAGAGGGGGAGAAGGGGGTGTATCCTCTATGATGTTAGGAACTTTGACCTTTGACTGATTTCTTACACTTGGTCATGACTGACTGGTGTGCCTGCTTGTAGTACAAGCCCATCTTTCATGTATTCCTCATCTTGGGAGTTCAGTTGCTTTAGTATTTATTGTCACTGTTATTATTATATAATTTGTCTCATTGTTCTGTAAGAGAAATTATGGTTTTTGTGTGTCGGTTTGAATGCGAGTCACTATTATTATTATGAAAGTGTTTGCCATTTTCATCAAAAGCACCGTGAGTGTAGTTTACACTTGAGATTGAATATCACTATTTTATGCTTTCCTTTTTCTTCCAAATGACATAATTTCTCCATAACTGTAATTTTATTTCGTGCAATTTTATGTTTGTGTTGTGTTCTTTGCAGAGCACATTTTTGTGACATTTTTGTCCTGCTTGGGACATGATTGTTTGAATTGTCATAGAGCTTTGTCTTGCTATGTCTAGTCTTCTTGAGAAGCTGTGGCTGCCACAGGGAAGCCTATCAAAAAATTAAAAATTAACTTATGTACATAATCCAATAAATTCTGTCCTTTGAACCTTTTGAGTTCGTTTTATCATGTGTCTGTTTAATTGTTGCTTTTTGTGGTATCAAGGTATCTGTACTGTTTTCTCTTCATGTGTCCCGTCTGTGTACCACAGCCTATGAGTACCCAGTGTCAATAAAAGAGAAGAAAGCAAGAAAAGGATGGGTGGGTTATGGGGGGAGATATTAAGCCTTTCACTGCTAATTGCCAACATCGATTGTGTTACTTCGCTAGATCCTAATTTCAATCTTTTATTTTAACACCCTTTTCCGCACAAAGTTGAACTCTGACATAGTTTGTTTCGCTTTTTTTTTTTAAACTTCTTCTCCCCATTTAGTTAAAAACAAGGATTTTGTCTGGGATTCATCTACTGGTAGCCAGCAGTGAAGGGGTTAATGTAATATTCCACATGTTGCTTTTCCTTCTCCTGCTCTTGCTCATACTCATTTGTTTTCTTTATAGTCATCTTCTTTTGTCATTACGCGTCCGATATTTCAGTCTTGCTTTTAATTAATGCTTTGTGTCTGTGACTGTCCATGTTCTCTTAGTCTTGTGACTTCTTCATCAACCAACATTCCAAGTGTATTCCACTAGTGAACTTGGAAAAAAAACCCCACACATACATGAAAAAAACCCAACCCTTTTGTTTCGGAATTGTGTCAATCAAAGGGAAACAAATACATGTAATACATATTTTATCTAGAGAAGGGTTTGTTCCCATTAAAACAAAATGTTACTACTCAAAGGGGAATAACTGTACAAATATGTAATGCTTTTTCTATCAAAGGGGAGAAAACGATTTGCTCCACAGATCTTAGTTGAATTTATTTTGTTACTTCCCTTCGACCATAAAAATTTCCTTTGAGTCGTGAATTTATTTGGAAAAGGGAGCAAACTCTTGTCCGGATAACTTATGAAGCATTTTATGGTGTTATTTCCCTTTGATTAATAAAAAAAATCTGAATTAGGTTTTACTTGAATGATGAAGTATTGTTTTTTAATACGATTCTTTCAAAGACCGTCTGACTTTTGCTGAATATGCAAAACTTGAGAGCAACCTTGAATAAAGTAACAATCTGCCAGTCCATCCATTATGACATAATCATCTGAAGTTATTCCAGTTTCAATGGATGGAAATGGAACAGACGATAAGATTACACGAAATCACCTCCTTTACAGGATGCTGTTTGTTACAGAATACACTTTACCATTACACAAGTAGTACATGGGTGTAGAGAGGTAGCTGCCATAAACAAGTCTTAGTGCTTTCTTAACAATACAGCATGCCACTTGGTCCAGGCTTCAGTTCCTTGACCAAACTGTCAATGCCAGCCCCTATCCATTGATGGAGCAATGTTATTTAAAGTTCCATGCCAGGATAGCCATCCACAAAAATATGATTCTTATGTTTGTGAGGCTGGCAGCCTTATCGTTCAACAGTCAGTGCCACCAACCTTTATCTTTACTAATTCAATTAATTAAGCCTTTATCTATTCTTTGAATCATCCTCTTGCCAGCATCTCAGCATGACATAGAACTGGTTGGTAATGACAAGCAAGTCAAACAGATTTTATTTTCTTCTTGAACGATGCAGTCAAAATTTAAGACACAACTCTGGGCTTCGACAATAGAGTTAAGCATCCACAAAGTTTGTCACAGAAACACTTCATGACGACCATTCACCTTATAAATCAAATGGTGATCTTTAATCCGAAATCAAAACAGTTTTCACACTTTAAAAATTTCACTTTTATTCCCTAATCTTATTTTCATGTTTTCTGGTAGGTCAATCTGACCAGTGCTCATGCCAAACAAACAGCTAGACGATGGCACACATACTGCAAGTCTGCAGTCTCCACAGCACAAGACTTGATCAAAGGAGACATCCCTAGCACAAGGCCTGTAGAACTCAGAACTCACACACTGATTACACAGGTTGATGTGTCTAGTAAGATGATAATGAATAATTCAAAAATGTATTAGCATTTATTTCAGTTAAGTAAAAAATCACAAATGGCACTGCTGAGGTATTACTTGAAAAGAAATCGTGCAATGCTTTATGGTTAACATCCGATGGTCCCCAGCCTCTTTAGTTGTGGGAACCAACTGGAGTGGGACAACTAGAACAGCCCAGACCAGAGTACGATGGCAAGAAGTTGTCGATGACCTATGTACCAAATGGTGCAACGGGCCTAAGTAAGTGAGTAAGTTCATCCTATGGATATAGTCTCAGAAATAGTTTACTTTGCTCCTATCTTTGTAACTACATTGTATATAACTGTATGACTGAAAACTAATCAGCCAATCCAAACAGGTTCTTTAATGAGTTGCCCCTCATAACCCAATGAAAGATGTTTAGACTTGGTATAGAGGTACAACAGTTGCACAAGGAAGATTGGCTATGTATTGAAGTGCAAGGCAAGTCATATTTTGTAAATGTTTTTTATTGATATTTTTCACTAAATTCACATGACATAATTGAAAACAAAACAAAACAAAACAAAAATTAAAAAACAAGAAAAAAAAACAATGAACAACCCAATGCAAAGCTTCAAAACACAAGAAGTTTGAACCAAGAACAGGGTACAATGGAGGAAGACAGGTAATCAAAACTTTGCAAACCGAGAACATTAAAAAATCATCAGAACAAAGAGGAAAAATATGGACAATAGCGAAAAAAATAATAAAATAAATTATAACGGAAGCTATTGTCTTGTATGCCAAGCTGAAAATAAGATGCAGCTTTTTCGTAAGTCCTGTTGATTCGTTTTACCTCTAAAAAAAAATAATAATACAGTGCAAAAAAGTCATAGTTCTTAAAATGTTATCTGTTGTCAATTCACAAACGTAAGCTTGTTTTGTGTGTGTTTTTTTAAAGTTATATAATAGTGTTGATGAGGTTGATCTTGTAATCCTCACAGCAACTCACAGGCGGATCAAGCCTGCACATTTCAACCATGGCACTAAGGATTTTGATGAGTGGCAATTAGACAGTTTAAAAAAAAAAAGAAAAAAGAGCAGCATTGTCTCATGACAGGTCAGTATTTGATTTCAGCGATAGTTTGCATTAAAGCATTTCCATAGCACTTTCATATTTATGCACAGGCGGTGGGTAGGCAAATTATGGAAACAAAAACAGAAAAATGATGCGACATGGAAGTTGGCTAATAAAAGAACCATCAAATAATTTGGAAGAACGTTTCAGGGCTTCATATGAATATGGCCAAATGAAGAAACAGAACATAGGCATCTACAGGAAGGATGATGTGTAATGAAAATTACATCAGTCATCAAAGGGTCAGCAGTTAGGGATGAATAATTGTTTAAAATAACAAATAAAAGTTCAGCACTTACTTTAAATAACGAGCACATTAACAAAATAGGTGTAAATGTGATGACACTGGACTGATATAAATGACTGAAGTACTTTTAATTTTTAATTAAAATCAAAGTATTTATAATATCTTTGAGATTTCTTGTAAATTTATTAGAAAAAGAGCTTTGATTTACAATTGTATTATATAATTGTTCACTAACAAGCCATTTCTTCGCTACAACAAGATATATTTCATTAACAAACAACTAAAGAAGAACATAATGCAGCAATCAAAGAAAATATTTATGAGGAAAATTAATTTTCTCAGGAAATTTTCACAATTAAGCTATCTGAGATCATTTCACACTTGCATCGATCAACGCCTAGTAAAATCTAGACTTGTGATAATCAACTGTGTCAACTTTGCCTATATTTGATATCATAAAATTATCTTAAAGTATTTGGAATTATCACAACTAAGAATTCTAAAAATGTTATGTGCGTGCTTTTATTCTTTTCCTAATATCCAAACCAAACAATAAGTCATTTGAATATCAAGTCACTAACTCTTTAATCTAAAGCATTAAACGAAGATCACAAAAGATCACAAAACGTAGGTCAGCCCATCGCCACAGAATCTCGTTTTTAGTTTTCTTTTAAAGGACTCATAGGATTTTTTAAAAATTTAAAATCATTTTCCTAGTTTCTAGCAAGTATAATCATTATGAAAGTAATGGATAGCCTATTCTTGAGACCAGCTGGGGGTGAATTCAATATCTCAGTGTCAATACTTTCATATTAATTCAACTTTTCAGAATTTCAATTTCAAAAGTGTTCAACGCATTGTCTAGAAGTTTAAGAAACTGTACTTCCAATCATAATTTCTGTTCTTGCAAAATGCAATCATAATACAAGTTGACTCCTAGATACATGAACATATCATTTTTTTTTACTCTTTTTTTTTTTTTTTTACAGTGGCTAGATATGTTGAGCAATGCACATCCATGTAAATAAAAAACAAATGAACTGAAGACTAGTAAACTGAGAACAAAATATACTGAATATTCATAATTATCAACAAGTTCAACAACTGAACACAATGTGGTACCGAGATTATATCAACTGAACACAACCATTTCAAACTGAACTATTATAAATCTTGAAATAAAAAGAAACTTTTTCTTAAAACGATCATTTCAAAGAATTAATAGGCAATAAATATAATTGCAGTGGGATACGAAATTTTTTCATGGAAATCATAACAAAAATAAAATTCCTGGAAAACATTGCTCCTGTGTCTTAAAAAGAAAGCCATAACCACAGAGAGAGTGTTCTCATGACTGCATCAAATTATTAAGGTCAACTCCTTATGATGTCTAAGAAAACCCTAAAAAATGAGCACCACAGCTTGAAGAAGCTTGAAACAAAATTCAATAAAATTCAAAGCACATGGCTTTCACTAGAACACCTGGATTCCCACTGTTCACTTTTAAATTTGCAAAGAAAAGAGTAACACTTGTTTCAAAAATAAGAAATATTTGGAATTTGGAATGTTTTACTTTTCACATTTATTGCTTGAAAAATTGATTAGTGAAAATATTAGTTTGAGTCCCTTTAGAATGATGTGAATGAAAACAGAAAGAGTGAGAGAGGGTGTCGGCCTATCGCAGCTTAAAAATTGAAATAATGAAAACTAAATAAAACTAAATAAATGAGACAAAAATAGACAAAAATACAAGATATATAGTTTGAACACATTAAGTATTGTTTGCAGACTAGCATCAAATGGATGGCATGAATGAGCAGGTAACATTTGCTTAGCCAGTTTGGCAGTTTATGAAACATGTTTATGGGATTACTTTATGTAAATAAAATGTGTAGAAACATATTTAGCTGGCATATTCATACTAAAAAAATATCATTCTAAACAAACATTAAAATTTTATTATCTCCTTGGTCCATTATTCTGTGCAAGTGAGCTTAACATGAAAATCCTATGAAAAAAATGACAAGAAACCCGGTTTCTTCAATATATCCTTCTCGTATTTTGAAACAGGAGTTTGATGTTTTTTTATTAAATTTTTTTCTATTCAAAGCTGAAAAAACAACCATTAACAGTTAAAGTAAAACACTTTGGTAACTGCTCTTCTTTTCCATACGGCCATTGTTTCATTGACGTAAAATAGTTGGCTAGGCATGAATTGAAATCTCACTCAATGTTTTACAAAAAAAAGAAAAAAGAAAAGTAAATTTGACATAGCAAGCTGAAGCCATGAATGGACAAGGGATACAACCAAAGGACTGCTAGAGCATAGTGTCAATGGTTTTTATACTTAATGTATATAACACAACCAATCTGCAACTCTGGCGGTTTCTACAGATTTAAGAAAAAATGAGACAAGATGCCTCCCTTACAGGTTACATGTCCATGGATAAGGAAAACAAATAAGAAATATCGGCATTGGTTAAGCATAATATTTGAGAGGAGGAAAAAAAAAAAAAGAAGCACAAATGTACATGACAACATTGAAGGATATGTTTTATGTTCTTTTTTTTTTTTTTTTTTTAATTTTTGGGTTACATTTTTCTTCATAAAATGACATCAAGGACACTGATAAAATAAATGTTCACAACTCTGTTTTATGGATACGTCTCCTGCCCATTGTACTTGTAGCAAAGATTTTTAAGCTTGTTGTATGTAAAGACACAACAGGAACAACATGAAAACATCAGTATAATTAATGTAAGTGTCTAATCAACTGCAAAATGCATAAGTATTCATTATAAGTAGACCAATAAGAATCCGTCTTTCATAAACAAATGAATGGGATCCATCTTCTTGCTGGGAAGGAAGTATAAGTCAACCTCCGCCAGCTAAGTACACACTGCTTAAGCCCAAATAATCCATAAAAACATAACAGTGGAAAAATGGCATATTATATGTATATATATGTATATAATATGTATATATCAGAATACAGTATATCTTAAGTAGATTTATTTGGGCTTATTTCTCTGCTGCACTGGCAGGCAAAAAGAATCCCCAATAATAAGACAGGATAATAATGAGAAAAAAATTCTTTTATCTTCCCTTTCACCCTGGCTAGGCATCAAGGTTTGCTCAAAGGCAGATGGTCTTTTTCACAACCAAAGTCTGTAAAGGCAGATGTCTCAGTACTAGGTATATTTTGGTCTGTCAAAAAAAAAAAAAAAGCATAAAAAAAGTGCTTTGGATAGACATTTTAAGCTAAAATAATGACTTCAGTCCATCAGTACAAATTATAATGTCAGTTTTTTTTTCTTCTTGATTTATCATGAGTGACCAAATACAAAGAGGGAAAAAATCAGGCCTAAACCAGACAATGAAAGAGAACAGCACATATTGATCATTATTGGCATATCATACGCAATGCATATTTCAAATTTGTAATATTTACATAGGAAAATGGAGGCAAACAGCAAAGATGAAAATTATAAAAAAATACAGATTCATTCTCACTTAAAGAATATATTTATATATATGATATTCTGTACCAAGCAGGTCTCACACAGTTATCAGTATTTATCGCCACTAAATTTAAAGGGGTTCACAGTGTCGAAAAGCCCAATCTTCAACTTAGCCTTTAAGCAGTGTGTGCTTTACACCTCAGGTCAGCCATTGAAACTCATTCTCCCATGTGCATGTAACTAATGTCTATTGCCAATGCAGTACCATGCTGTAAAGCTGTCAGTAAAATACCATGGTCACCACTTACTATGAAAACCAATTACAAAATGTTTATGACTTTACTATGATGTTCATTCTTAACAAAAGGAATAAATGAGAAACATGCTCTTCTCCACTCTTCCTTCAAGCAAACACAGATGTTTAAAATGCTGCAGTGTCTGTGTATAAAATAGAGAGATTGCTGAACTTGGTTTCTGTTTAAATCTTTCTCTAATTTTTTAACTTCAGGTGGAAAACTTGAGATAATGAAGCAACTATGAAACTCTTTGTTTCTGTAGAAGTCAAAAAGCCTGTTTGCATAAGAGAATAATAATGATCATAGCAATTTAAAAATGGCTGGATAATGAAGAAATATGTAATTACTGACACTCATTATTTCTTTTTGATTGCTGTTTCTCACTGTGGCACAAGTAAATCAAGGAGTTATTGCTCGTTTGCTGTAAAGACATCCACATAGACATAACTGATATATATAATATATATAATTATATATATATATAAAAAGAAAAGCATGGATAACATGTCGTAAATATCTTCAAAAAGCATCTTAATCATGGATAGGATTTGAAATGAAAAACGGGAATGTACAGAGAGAAATGAATTATATACAGCAGCTAAAGCTAGCAAACCCAATTAAACAAGGGAGTAGTCAGCTATATTTCTGCATTCAAACACTTTTCAGCATAAACCTATAGGTGAAGCTACGAACATTAATGAAATTTTTACGATGTTGTGTCTTCTATAAGTCTGACTTTAGCTGTTCGAAGTCCCAACACAACTTCTTTCAGGATTCATCCTTTTAGTAGGAACTACTGAGCCAATTCTAGCAGGGAACACAAAACAATCTTTAACGAAAATGAGACAGGCATTGAGTGTCACAACCGTGAAGATTTTTAACCATTTCACAAACGACAGGCACAGTATTTTTTTTTAAAGCATTGCAACAACCTGTGACTTCAGAAGAAGAATGTTAAAAAAATAAAAGTAATAATGGACATACTCCAAGAAAGTTAAAAATGGCATTTAACAAAAAAAAATGGCATCTTGAAATGCATTTGGATTTTCATGATAACTCATGAAAACGCGGGGCAGGCCTCCCAACCACTAATGCAGTGAGTGAGTAAAGCTTTTCATGACATAAGGAATACATGTACATTGGAACAGTAAGAGAGATGACCTCATGAATTTATGAAGGAATGGCTGTACCAGTAGATTGCTGAAGTTTCATTAAAGCCCCACCCTCTTTCACAAACTTAAAAGTGCTTTTAAAAATGAAAAAAAAAAAAAAAGAAAAAAGATGAAAATTAGTGGACATTAGGTGTAAAGCAAGTCAACATTGACTAAATTGTGACCATTCAAAAAAAAAAAAATGGAATGAGACAGATGATATATTTTGGAATTGCTCATTTTGAAACATTATAAAACAGAAAACAATAAACAAATGCTTCTCAGCAGTGTAAGGTGTTTTTAAAAAAATCTGTAGGCGGGATGATGCTTTGGTGGGAAAGGCTGCTTCTTATATGGAGGCATGTAAACAGTGAGGCCTCTGCTAAAGCAGTCACTTTTGACTGGGTGGGACTGAATAACAAAGAATTGCTTCAAATCATTTACTCATGAACATAACAAAGACAAATAATCAGCTAGTTTTACTTCCACATTTCACTTCTACATATTCAGGATTTAAGTTTTGTTTCCAGGAACCAGTTTTGAGGTTCGCTATTTCTATAGCAAAAATTAAGATCTGTTTTTGGAGTGGATCTTTCTGTACAATGCGAATTTTACAACCTTTGCAGGGTTAATTGAGACAGAAATCATGTTCAAAAGTTAGTGCACAACATAATGCATGTATATCTTGCTGTCCATTTGGAGAAAATTAATTCTCTTTTTTCTTTTTTTTTCAAAAAGGTGCGTACTTTGCTACAAAGACAGATTCAGTGTTTGTTGGAAGCTCATTTGTCCTGTGTTCTTGACTTGCTGTTTCCTACCACTGTCTCATTGTACTGTGTCAGCAGCCTTCACATATATATAAGCCTTATTTGTAAAATTTTACTTACAATATTTTCATTTGTTACAAAACTTTAATACATTTAAACAGAGGCCTTGTACAATTGTTGTGTATCTAAAATTATATCTATAATAATGTGTACAATGCTGTAAATGGTGTGGATTGGACTACCTAGGTAAAAGGGACAGACACGTTGAAGAAAATGTTAGATACCCACTTTATATAAAAATAGGACTTATGCTGCCTTGTTATTTGGATCATAAAATATTACAATATCTCTGACAAAGTCTTTTTGTTTTACTGCTGTTTTCATTAACCTGGAACAGGACCCAATGACTGCAGTATAAGAAGAGTTACCATTTTACAAATGATTACATCTGGAGTAGATTCTGTTAATAGTCATTATCCTTATTATAAATTTTATATAGAATATCATGATCTGCTGGTCCTAGGAGGTTTCTTTATTCAAACAAAAATCTAATTCAAAGTAATATTTATGTGTACAAAAAAACAAAAAATAAATTTTAATAGATTTTCTTTAAACCGATGATATGGCCTAATGTGACAAAGCAGGCCTACACAAAACAGTCAACACATTTCATTTAATCAGGACAAAGAAAACAGTTTTACCCTAACAAATTCTCACAGAGAATAATATAATATAGGAATGTATTCTGTGTTACATTGTGTCAGTATAAACAAAAAGTCTGTACCTACAATAATATTTTTTATCTCAAATATAATAAAACAGTGATGCTTTCCCAGAGGAAAAAAAAGTCTAAATGTATGACTATAGGGTTGTGTTATAATCCTCACAGTGAGATCCAGTTTGGCTCTTAAAAAGTACTCATGGCCCTTGTTTTTTTCTTTTCGTAACTATTTGACCTTGTATAACTTAAAATTCTTCTAACAAACCAAACACAAAGGAAATACAGAAATTTCTTTTAACATAAGTGTTGGCCAGAATGACAAATTTGCATGTACATGCATACAAAATGAAGGAGAGAGGGGGAGAGACAGCGCAACGGCAAATATGTATATAATATATATAGATATATATCTCAAGACAGGTCATCAAAGTAAGTCCAGTATTTCTACAGTAAATTGTAAAGTGCTTGCGTAGCAGGGGTGGGTAGTGGGTTGAAACACTTCACAAGAACCCCACTGTAAATGACTAGGGCAACAGAAAACTGGGCAGGAGCAAGGAGATAGAAAATTTTTACATCTTCTTTTAAAACTTGTCTGTATTGAATTGACCATCTGACGTTGAAACGCAGAAAGATCAATGCAATACCAAGTCTAATTACACAGTGACAGCTTCGTATGCAATCGAAGAATTTTCACATATGAGCAAAACTGAGTTTTCATGTGGACCTTGCCTTGACAAGGGCCCCAACTCTGTACTGTGCCATTTCATGATAAACACAAGCATGCAATTACAGGCTCTTTGGTTTCTATATCTTCAGCAGCACAGACGTAACATGCATTTAGAGCAGACAAAAGCAATAAATCTGTTTGAAAACCAATAGGTCAAGTCCACCAGAGAGCATAAAATCACAACACATGAACTAGGGGAATGATTAAACATGTAAACTTTTTAACAAGAAGAGTCACCAACTACTGGTCTCTCTTTCATTCAGAGAGTCAGAATTTTGCAATGTATTTCAGGTGTAAATGATTCAAAAGCCCTCATAGCTTCAAACATTTCATGTAAATAATAAAAAAAAAAATAATAATGGAAACTTCTTCATGAATCCAACTTTCAAGTGTTACTAAAAAAAAAAAAATCTCTTTGGTATAGCTTTGAGGTTTTGTGTAAGAATGCTGTACCTTTTATAGAAAATCTAATTCACATGCATGTTACACAAATCTACAGGCACATAATACAATGATCAGTCAGTCCAAAATTATTCATGCTGCAGAATCATCCTGGAAATTATAAATTAAACATCTTTCTTTGTTTAGCCATCCTCCAAAATTACAGAACTTGGAAAGATTTGACAGCTCTCAGAGTCAGAAAATCAAAGCGCATTGTGGTCACAACCAGTAAATAAAATTCTGGTAATCAGAAGTCAGATCAGTAGTTTCTCTTGAAAATATTTTCTATGTACATAAATGTAAAAAGCCCTGTTTCAGGTATATTTTCAGAGGAAAAGTGAATATAAAAATTCTTCTTCTTCTTCTTCTTCTTCTTCTTCTTCTTCTTCTTCTTCTTCTTCTTCTTCTTCTTCTTCTTCT
>JBDFRD010163888.1:0-12245 GCA_039654405.1 Bullina lineata | reverse complement strand
AGAGAGAGAGAGAGAGAGAGAGAGAGAGAGAGAGAGAGAGAGAGAGAGAGAGAGAGAGAGAGAGAGAGACAGAAACAAAAAACAAAAAGAAAGGAGAGTAAGGGCAAGAGATCAAGGGTTAGAAAAAAAATCAAATTTGGTACACATGTACAAAAGCACAGACACACACACACGCACAACCTTGTATCTAGGCAGCCTAGCCAGTGGCCCATGAAGCAGGAGGCTGAAAGTTCTGAACACAGAGGCCTGGAACAATATGCCCACACAGCCCAGGTCATGGGACAGACGGTGAAGCATCTTGACCACAGCATGGTTCACAGAGTCCGAATTATCCTGGAAATCAGCCAGCAGCAGGCAGTATGTCTTCACAACATTGATGTTGGCAAATCTGTGTGAGGAAAACAATAAAAACTAAAAAGTGGAAGAGGCTGACCCATTTCTCAGAGCTCTCTTTCACCTTCCAGGTTAATAAACTATAGTCCTCATTGTCCTGTGTCAGCACATAAGGATGGTAACAGAGAGCGCCAATAGTCCCTATCTGAAGCACTCTTTGCAATCCTTCCCCAATGCCAACCCATATTACACATTTCCTTCTCCACACGCCTTCACTAAGTCTTCATCGGTCGACCTTTTTTTTCTGTATCCAACATCTGAGGGCAGTTCTGGCAATGGAATCCGTGTTCATTCTACTGATATGACCTATCCATCTACGTCGATGATGGGTGATGATATTGGTTAAGGGCTGCAACCCTGACTGGTTTAAAACTTTTATATTTTTGTTGTTGTTCTGTTCGGCTAAAATGTTTTCCATATCCTTCTTTTAAGCATGTTTTGAAATTCCAATTTTCTATAAATTCCAGCTTTCACTTTCCTTGACTCTGCTCCATAGAAAAGGACAACAATCCCATTGGATCTATAAATTCTTATCTTTGTTCCTTTTGAGATCTTTCAGATTAATAAAACGCATTGGTTTATTTTTTTTATTTTTTAAATGATACCCACATAGTCAATGACATGACACCCAACACAAGAAGTAGCATGCTTGATGGCAATACATAAAAATTCTCCATGACAGGACATTATGTTCACCTCATTCATTTGAATGGTTTGTGTCAATTGTTCTTAGTCCAAACTTACTCAAATACAAAAGTCTTGAAGTCAAATTCTTGTTCACTGATCCTCATTTCTTCCATTTCCTCATTGTCACCTGTAGAGCAAAATAAAAACATTCAACTTCAGACAGGCTACAATAATAACAATCATCATCATCACAAAGATAATAAATGAGATATTCATAAGTGTTTACCAAACCAAGATAAATTATGAGAAAGTGTGACTATTTATTTGCTGAAACAACATGGTCCTTAATTGAAAAAAATGTTTAAGCCTACCTGCTATGCTGAACCTTGCTTCCTGTCAAGTTGGTTGCTTTTCAAAACTACAAAAAAGGTTCTAAGACTAGTGTATGCAACCTATTTATAAACTTTTTCAGCTACATAACGAAAATGTCTCACACTGTTGCCCTTTCTACGCCATCATAACTAATCTTGTGGATTATCATTCACATTCATTTTACAGTAAAGTTCCTTCTAGATACATGACCCAGAGTCAAAGCTAATTCCAGTTTCAAATGTGTGAAGCGAAACACATGACACAAGATCACCCCATAGACAGGATGCTATTCTGTCAAGGTTTCTTTCCCAGCAGAACAAGTTGTACCTACTTTGCACCTGGATATATATATGAGGTTGTGAGTCTGGCAGCCTGACCCTTCATCATCATCATCATCATTGCCCTTCACCCTTATCAGAGTATAAATAAGCCACACACAAGGGATTTTCACTTCATTTTGTCCCAGGATAACTTTGCTAGTTCTGACCATGTTTATCCTGATCTTCAACGACACTACTATTTCTATTACCAGCTGGTATTGTACAACATTGATTAAAAAAAGAAAAAAGAAAAAGAACAGAACAAAGGCAAAATGTAAAGGGTACTAATCAATAGCATGTTTTACCTTCATCTATTTCCTCAGTGTCTTGTGTCTCTTGGCCCTGAGACTGTGGACCTATGGGCAGATCAAAATGAATACATGAATATAAGTATAGGCGCCACACTTGATACAGTAAGCTAGTCATAAAAATAACATGTAGTTTATGTTGATGACTTGGTTGTTCTTGTAGACCTCCTAAATGATGAAACATCTCTCCTTCACAACACAGAAAGAAAAGCAATGGAGATTGAGCTTTACCTCAAAGCAGACAAAACAGAATTAATTTGTCTGAATCAAAATGCATCAGAACGTATGAGAAGTCTCAATGGAGGTTTGATCAAACAAGTACAAGATTTTAAATGCCTTGGCAGCTACATAAACTCCACTGAAAAAAATCTGGAAATCCAATTTACCAGACAGCCTCAATAGGAACTTCATTCCGACGCAATACAGTCTGCTCTTACAAATGACTCAATCTCCTGGACCCTAATAACATCACTGAAAAAGAAAGACAGATGGAGCATACATAAGAATGCTGTGTGCTGCCCTAAACATCCAGGAGAAAACATCCAACAAGGAGCTAAATGGTAAGATCTCACCAATCAGCAAATCAATACATCAGCTAAAAGACTGCTTTTCTCTGGATACTGCTGGCGTAGCAAAGAAAAACTAGTGGGAGACATTTTACTCTGGAGACCCAGCCTTGGTAAACAGGCTCCAGGTCGTCCAAAGAAGACATTCATCGACCCAGTGATTAATTATACTGGTTGTTGGTAGGAAGAAATATCTACTGCAATGGATGACTAAGAAGGATGGAAGAAAGGTGCCATGGAAAGCAGAGCAAGCTCGATCTGATGATAATGAGTAATAAAGAAGGAAAATGAGATCCCAAACACTTTGATACACAAAAAAAAGGATTATGGTTGAAGAAGAAAAATATTAAGTTTCCCTGTTACAGAAAAACAAGACTCACTCCTTTAACAACTAGCGTTGGGAGAGAAAAAAAAAGAAGAAGTAATGGCACTCCATACTATCAACCAGGGATTTATAATTGACAATAGACGTTGATATAAATTACATAAGACAGGCATTTAGTGCTTAAATAAGTAAAGGCACTGCATTCTATTCAGAAAAGAACAAAACTAATTATATATAGGACAGTTACTTTGTGTAAAGACATGAAAGTAGAGTTTGCCATAAAAAGATACAGTACAGGGGAAGATCCAAGTGCAGTAGTTGTTATCTTTCCACTCAAGCTGCCCTAGAGTAAACAACCATAACAACTGAAGTGCCTCAAATTACGATGATGCAATGGCATATAAGGGCGGTCACTGTGACAAGGACATGAAGTAAGTAGTAAGTCAGTAAGTAAGTCAATAAGTAAGAAAATAAGTAAGTAAGAAAGACAGTCAGTAAGTCAGTGAGTAAGGAAGTAAGGAAGTAAGTAAGTAAGTAAGTAACTAAGTCAGTAAGTCAATCAGCAAGTAAGTAAGTGAGTAAATTAGTAAGTAAGTAACTAAGTCAGTAAGTAAGAAAGAGCCAATAAGTAAGTATGTCAGTCAGTAAGTCAGTAAGTAAATAATTACATAAATAAACAAATAAGGAGACAGGGCACACAAAGTGGAAAGGTGGAGAAAAATTGGGTCAAGAGGGCCAGGAAAGGGAGACAAATGATGGACAAACTTTGGAACGCACTTCAAACAGTAGCCTAGAGAAGAGGACAAACTAGAGAGGAGTGAAAGAGTAGAAAGGGTTGAATGAACGAAAAAAGGAAAACACATTACAAAAACAGCGTGAGTTTTGAGCTTTGCTTTCCCATCAACAGAATGATGACTCTGAGGATATGGTAAACTCTACCCTCTGTCACAGGGCAGGGTACGAATTTGTTATCAGAACTTTTAAAGGGTTCCACTTGGATATGAATCTGAGAACTCTCAGTTCAACGTCAAGCACTCTATCACTGGACCAGCACAACAGTAGGGCAGCATGAGCAAAATCATGAGTGAGTAGATATAATAAGAGGGAGGGATAGACAGAGTGTTGAAGGAGGAAGTGAGGCAATATAATAGGAATAGACTGGGGGAGTGAGAGATGAAGAGAGTGAGATAGGATAAGAGCATAATAGGAGAGGGCTGTTCTAAATGAATGTAGGAGTCATTCAGAAAGTGCAAATGGAGGAGGGAGTGATTCAGAGTAAGAAAGGTCTAGAAAGTAGAGAACATTTTTTTACTAAAAGTGAAGAATAGCAAGCGGGGAAAAAAAACCGACTAACAAATGAAATAAAGCTAAATAACTGAAAACAGTAAGCAAAAAGGATAACCAAAGAGGAAAAAAGTAAAGTCAAGTGAATGAAAAGCTGAGAGTGCTGAAGTGGCTGAAAAAGGCCTTCTTGTCTCAAGTGGCAATCAAGTGGCTGTCAGGAGCTGACACAGCCAGTGAACACGCAGCGCCCCACTGGCCAGCCCTCTCACTCACGCTGAGAGATCCTGGTACAAAGACTAAACAGAGGGCTCAAAGTCTCTGTAGCAACGACAGTAACCTGTAAAGATGTTGCAGCCGCCAAATGACGAGGCGACAGTTGCCCAAACACCGGAAGAGAATGGCGACAGTGTTTATGTCGACTTTGCTTCATGCGTGGGAAGGTGCTCAAGTGGATTATTTTGTTATTTATCTTTCAAACATGACAGGGATTTTAGGCAGACAGTTGAAAATTCCTTTCAGCGCGTACAAAGGCATTGAAGTTCAAGCAAGTCAATGCTTGGTACGATTAGGAAGCAATTTCACTCTGCCTTTTCTCTGTAGTTCAAGGTTTCGACTTCTCGCTAGTCATGCCTCTGCCACTTCAACTTCTTTTGTTTACGGCAGTGATGGCAGGCAGCTCCTTTGGCCAGAACACCTGCCCAGCCGAGTGCACCTGCATTAATACACTTGTGGACTGTTACGGACGCCGCCTTCCTGAGATCCCTGATGGTTTGCCGGACAACGCTCAGCATCTTGATCTTCAAGATAATGAAATCACAGAGATTCAAGGGAAAGAACTGTCCTACCTGGATCAGCTAATGTCCCTCCACCTGAGGCTCAATCAACTGACAGAGGTGAAAAGTCACAGCTTTGTGAATCTCACCAGCCTCAAGCAGCTTCAACTCGGGAGTAATGACATCCACACCCTCGCCCCTGATGCTTTCCTCAACCTACCATCCATTCAGGTGCTGGACATGGCCAACAACCAGCTCTCCAATGTCACCGGTTGTTTCCAGGACATTCCCAGCCTGGAGCGCCTTGGTTTGGCCCTCAATAAATTGACGGAGGTCACAGATGAAACACTAGCAGGTTTAGACAACTTGGTGTACCTGATCCTCTCCTCGAACCGCATCAGCACCATCTCCCACAACGCCTTCGTCCACAGTCCCAAGCTGTCCTTCCTTGTGCTCAGAGGAAACCCCATCGTCAATGTGGATAACATCTTCACAGGAATAGACATGCTCTCTTTTCTCGACCTCTCCTCTTGCCTCATGACCTCTATCCCCAAAGGCATGCCGTGGACCTTGCGTTATTTACGCATGTCGAACAACAGCCTCACAGTCCTGGGCTCCCATGATTTGGCTCAAGTGAGACACCTCGGTGCCCTAAATCTGGAAACAAACCAACTTTCTACGATACAAGATGGTGCTCTCTCACACGCCCCTTACCTCACAGACATTCGCCTCAGCAACAATCAGCTACAAGCGTTGCCACCTGACATCCCCAAAAATGTGGAAACTTTGACGGCAGATAATAACAGAATCCAGGGCGTGACCGATACCAACTTTGCCCATGATTCCAACATGAAGCAGCTTTCCTTAAATGGAAACAATATCAGCCAGTTGGCACCAAACACCTTCTCCCGTCTTCCTAGCCTCAACTCGCTGCATCTCGCCAACAACCAGGTGAAAGTCTTACACAACATGACTTTCATGGGCCTACGAAAATTACAATCTCTCGACCTTACTGGAAACCCTCTTCACCAGGTTGAGACTCGAGCATTTGGAGGTCTCCAGAAGTTAACGCGCCTTAAACTGGCTCAGATCAACACCAATCTAACTCTCATTCAAGGAAACATTTTCCAGGACCTGCCATCCCTGGTTAGTCTTGACCTTCAGGGCAGTCAGTCCTTTGTCAAGAATGTTCTCAATTCCTCTCAGATGTTGCACGCTTTGGACTCGGTTCAGAGGCTGAACCTGATGGAGGCGGGGCTCATGTCGATGAGGTCCGACATCAAGACTTACCTGCCTGGTGTAAAGACCCTTAAGCTGGGCAAAAATCCTTGGATCTGTGACCAACAGCTGTTTGCTTTGATTCAGTGGATGAGAGCCTCTCAACGAGTCTTTGGCTCTCCCAAGGATGTCCTGTGCGCTTCTCCAGACTGGCTTAAAGGAAGAAAACTGGCCAAGATAGTCGAGGCAGATTTTACAACCCCAACAACTACTACTACTACCACCACCACTACAACGACACCAACAACTACTACCACCACAATACCAACGACCACTGCCATGGATACGACTGAAATAGCTGCATCCTCTCCACAAACAACTACTTCACAAATTATTACATCATTTCTAGAAAAATCCACAGACAGCAATGAAAAAGAAAGTAATTCTACTTCCTTCAAGACAACACTTGGGATTACTGACGCACCTAATGCCTCAAGCACAGAACCTACAGCGTTCAAAGAAAGTTCTGTCACTTCTATTGCCTCAACATCATATGCACAGCCAACGATTCTAAATACTACAGCATCGTCTGAGGCAACATTGGTGAGTAACATCAACCATCATTGAATTTCTATTTTCATAATTTGATTAATAGACCATGTATTGACAATGTATTTGGGCTTTGAGCTCATCCTTAATATGTTCTTTTCATACCTAATCATTCTTTATACACTAAATATCTTTCTCTGAGTAACTTAAAATAAAATGCCGCTCTCATAATTTAAATATGAAGACTTGCAATTAGTGATAGGCCTTAAGTGAATACACAGAGTGCTGACACTGGTGACATGGCATTCATACTATACTTTCATTCAACAAATTTACTTTCATTTAGAACTACAACCAGCCTAATCATTTATCAGGACGTGAGTAAATTATATCTATTGATTTATCTTACTTCCTCACTATTGAAACAAATGAAAAAGTATATTGGACCAATCATTAAAGCTCATGGAGCAGAAGTGTAGCTAGAATGTCATCTTACAAGGGGCTGGAAATTGCTAAATGAATGAGGTGACTAAAAAATAAATTGATAGCACATAAAAGAAAGGACTGATATATAATAAGCTTAATTTGTAGAGCTCTCTCATCTAATTTAGATTATATTCTGTATTCTCATTATTCAAACATTCATGCACTGTATTTGTACAATAAACTATGCTAAAATGACTTTTGAGGAAATAATATCTCTTTTAAAACTTTAACCACTCATAACTAAATAATTTCAAATTACTAAGAAACTACTCTTCATCAAGAATAAGGCATAAAGTCACTGCAAACAGCTGTCAAATGAAAGAATCTTCATAAGAAGAAATTGTGTGAGCATATAAATTATGTAAAAAGCACATCGACGGTGTTATGCCCTAACCGTGTAACTGGAAAAGTAGGTCAACTCTGATTTTCTGTCCAAATAGGTTAGAAACACCCTCCACAGGTTTTCCATTAATGTCATCAAGCACTATAAATAGAATAAAAACACACGTGATCATTCTATCTGTGTATCTGCAGTGCAAGATAGCTTTTAGTTACACGCATAGATTGTACCATTTTGTGAATAATGTTGCCACTCTAACTGTGTATTCAGTTGCACATTTCAAGTCTATCATCTTATGATTACTTCTTCCAAGTCAATCATTAATATTTGGGGTGATAACCCCGTAACTGGCAAATCAACTTAATGGCATACTTTTTTTTTTTTATTTAATAATAAACACACAAGAAGATAGACTAATTCAACAAAAACAAGAAATCACTGACATTAAAACGAAGCGAAATATGATTTTTTGTGTCTCCTGAAAAATATTCCCAAAACCAGTTCAAGGGTTTGAGCATAACACCGTTGAAATGTTATAATTCAACATGCTGTATAATTCTGAGTCTTACACGCCAAACTAAATTCCCAAACTTTCCTTTTGACAGAATCTCTCATTTCTCTTTGTTCCAGGATGAGAAAACAACAACAGAGCAAAGGACGAACCCAGGCTTCACAAGCTCAACAGATAGTTCAGAGTTTACATCAAGGGAAGACAAGAGTGGCTCACAAACTGAGGAAATTACAACATCCACCTCACAATCAGGAACCAGTGAAACAGCAACCACATCAGAGACGGCAACAGGCCAAACACCACCACCTGCACCGACAACATTTACAAAAGCCCCAATGCCTTCCAAAACAGCAACATCAACATTCACAAAAACAAGAGTATCATCAGCTAAACCTTTCATATCAACATCTAAAATACCTTCCTCAACAACAATATCGCCAACTGATCGACCTACATTTTCAACAGTAACAACAAACCAACCAGCAATGGAATCAACGAAAAATACAGCGTCAACAACAAAGGAAACATCTAGGTCAACTAAAAAGGCAGCTTCCTTCTCAACGTCCTCGTTGTCACCATCATCCTCTTTTACAACTACATGGCCTTCAACACAATCAACCACAACATTCTCAACAAAGGCTTTCTCAAGCACAATAACTTTAACCACAGAAACTTCTTCAGCTTCAACGACAACTTCACTCCCCATCACAACTCCGGAGGAAACAACGACACCAAGATCAAATACCAGGTCCTTGAAACCATCCCAAACAACAACACAGAGAGGATCACCTACTTCTGTCCCGAGCGCCCACAAGACAACAGAGGGACACTCAGCTGGACAGACCACACACAGGTGAGACAATATGTTGTTATTTAGATATGCCTCTTTTCGTCTTATACAGATGTGAACCCATTACCAACTGTCAACAGAGCTGTTCTGCCCCCATAGTTCTAAAATTTAAGTCAAATGCACACTATGCACACCAGCATGCAGTATGCAAATGACTATCTGTGACCAAAAAAGAATATCAATAATGAGATCCATGCATTGATCTCAACATGGCCTTCATTTATTAGAAGTTCCTGGAAATGGAAATTGTATTTGTGCATCAAAAGTGCAGTGACAGTATCGGTTGAATAGAGTACTTCTTCACAATGATATGCTCCTGTTGTTCGCACATCTATTATAAGCCTTAAAGTCAGCTGTTTTGGAGCAATTGCTGCACACATTGTGACAACAGGAGATGGGGAGGGGGCGTTTTTGGAAATGCATTTTTGAATAATTATCATGCATTTTACAACAGATTGACTGCAACATAGAGAACAAGTTAAATCAAAATAACTCAAAATCCCAAATTCGACATTTATCCCAAAATAGTAAACCTTGGCCTGCTCCAGTTCTGCATACTGCCTTAAAGAGGCTCCTCCCTGAAGATATAAATATTATTAGATTTTCTTTTCATCCATTGAAACCAAGAACATAAGAGTACATATGTATCTCTTACCTTTCATAAAGAATGGCCTGTTGTTGTTTTTTTAAATAGCATCATATGCAAATACTTGTCCTCATTATGTGTAAGGAGGAAATAGCCTGTGTGCAAACTAAATACTCTTTAGTCACATTGCATTGACCAAGTGTTAAAAAAGAAGCGTGAATATTTATCATGTCTTGTTTATTCCAGGCCGTCATCGATGAAGACACGCTTGACAACGGCTGACACCACAGTGACACAGAATCTTACTACCACAAACAGCGATACAAGATCGACCATAAAAAGCACAACCACAATGCCACCAACCCCAGAGTTTCCCTCAACAACACTGGAATCAAACAGCACAAAGCAAACAAATGCAACAATCTCCAAGAGTGGTGAGTACCCTCACTTGCCATCAACGAAGGAGGGGAATGAACAATCCTTCTTTGAACAGAATAAATTCCTTATCATCGGGCTCTCCATTGGTGTCTTTGTTCTAGCAGTGATTATTGTTGCAACAGTACTAGGCCTTCGGCGCAGAAAAAGGACACCAAGGACGTCATTCGAGGATTATGTCCACAGGTATGGGGCACCGACAAACGACACAATGTTCATTATAAACAACATGGAGGGTGATGCTTCAGACAATGAGCACAGTTGTTCCAGTCACTCTTCTACTGGCACAACCTCTGCGTCTAAACCACCCACGCGTGCATCGAGATCTGTTTCTACTGGCTCTAGCAATTCCCCTGTCAGCTTTGACGGCATCGAAACTCCAACTGTTGATGACTCTGAATTGCTAATGAACTCATGGCATTGAGTAAATGTCAAGGCAGCCCACATCTGTCACTGACAAGGATCATATCTATTCAAGAACAACTATGACAGTTTCCTTATGGATCCATCAACTACTACGGCTCCTTGTTAATCCAATAACAATGACAATTTCTGGCTTATTATACTGGAAGTTAAGCTGAGAAATAAGCTCACTTGTACCTTTCAGCTTGGAGAAAACTGATGTATCCTCATACAGGTTCAGGTGTTACTTATTTATGTTTCACATGATGCATATACACAGCTTGCGAGAAGAATATTGAGAACATAGATCGATAGTGATGCAAAACTACTGACACGAAATACCTGAAAGATAATTTTATAAGTCTCTTCACTCCCACTTCCTGCAGCATTTTTATTGTATTCACTTTATTGTTTGTGTCAGGGTCAAGACTTGAACGCACCCTTGTCCGTTATGACCAGATTCTCCATCAAAATGTCAGTCAGAGAACAGTCCTATGACAACTTTATACTTTTTTTGACAATGGGATTTGAAGAATCAGAAACATTTTTTTTCTAAATTCCGATGATTCTTTTTGGTCTGGTGATTATGAAATGAATAGTAAATTAGAAATGAGAAACTGTTCTAGCGATGAGTGCTGAAGACAGTGAAATAAGTGCGCTTTTATAGAAGTGAAATACATTTTCCTGAAGCAGAGTTAGATACAGGAAGACTGTGAGCAAGTTGCACAAAACCTTAAAAAAAAAATGTCCTTTGCTGCCAATTAACTTATGTCTACAATAATAAAAAAAGAAGTATTCACGCAATCAGTCATGCTGCCTTAGACTTAAAATCAGCTCACAAATAATGATTAATAACCCCCCACCCCCAAAATAACAAAAAAAGTAACTATTCATCAACAATTCAAAATACAGGAAGTACTCTATTGCACTATCAATGATCACATTATAAACTGGAACCAGAACCAAGAGCAGGTAAAAACTAAACATGCAAGAATGACTCCATTATACAAGCTAATAAGGCAATAACTCACGAGGGAGATTGGCCATGAAAATTTCCCGCAAAGCCAAGAACTCTTCCTCCGGGCTCATATTCTCAGCACCAAATTCATCCCTCTCTGGCCACACTTCACGTGCTGCTCGAAACAAAGCAGTGGCCTCCCCTGCCTGCTTGTTCCGCAAGCAATCCTGAATCCTCAACATGGCCTCAATCCTGAGAATATGAGATAAAGGTGAGTGCCACATAAGAGAAGAATACAATAGTATTACATCACACATCACCAACTCTTCTGTAGGGAACCAATTCCAACAACGTATGTTGACTATCCAACTTAACCAATGAACCTTTAGCTTACAAAATAACAAATTGTGTGATACGTAAAAACAAACCTATACATTTTATGTCCTGAATTCATTTTTGAAAAACTAAATATTCTTATTTGTGTGCAAAGAATGAGCAGACATTGAGTTGTATGCTGAGCTCAAGCTAACTTAAAGAAGTTTTTAACCGCTGTTGCTAAAAATAAGTTAATGGCCCTACTATTGTTTTATATATTAAATATTCCTGGAGGAGGGGGTGTGAATGAACAAACACTCTGAGCATGTCAACTTCACTGAAGTTTCTTCAAGCCGATAAATCTGTACATCCTCATTTTTTTATTTAAACCTCTTGTTTGTATGTAAGATGGACAGATATTTTTCATGATAGATCTGCTAGATCAATGTACTAGGAGAAGTTTCATCTTCATTCTAGTCCAAAGTTATAGAAGAAAAAAATGTAGTGCTGTTCACACTGGCAGCATTATCTTGTAGTTGACTACATTAGGCCGCGTGTCCACTGGATTTTTCGTCGCTTGAACGCCTGACGAAAACGTGACGTCACAGTCTTGTCTGGAGCTGATTA
>JBDFRD010163777.1:0-12246 GCA_039654405.1 Bullina lineata | reverse complement strand
GGTCGTGTCCAAGTGGTTCGGCTATGGGGCTAGTGACCGAAAGTTCGAATTCTCACTTTACGCGATCTACCTCTCCTGGATGCGAAATTGGTACCACACCCTACTCGTGCTGAGGTGTAAATATACGATAGGTCAGCCTCCTTTTTTAGAAATCTGTTCCACGCGATGTAATTGAAACCAAGTTATTCAATATTCTCTCGGTCTCCTGTTTTAAATACCTTGGATGAAGCACTGGTTTTTATAAAAAGAATTAATAACAAAAGACACCTCTTGATTACCTATTGGTTGAGGCACTGGTTTTTATAAAAAGAATTAATAACAAAAGACACCTCTTGATTACCTATTGCGCTACCATTGACATATAATAGCAATATATAATCCTGACTGAGTGACTGAAGTAGGTTATTTAACGTCGGTTTTCCAGTCCTGTGTGCTAACAGGTCTGATATCGCCGACGCAGTATAATCCTGATAAAACATAAACTAGACTGTATTCAAGATCTAATCGTTTTTCATGAAATGGGGATGAAGAAATAGACTAGACAGACAAAAAAAAAGGCCCATGAACACACTACATAATGTACTGTGTCTCCGTGTGTGTTTACTTGAGGACGGTGCGCCTACAACTGTGCTCACACGTGCCTAAGTGTTACCTTTTTTTCCTTTCTCGTATCTTTAAGCCTTTGTCAGATTCTCCACTTCTCGCGCTGTTGAAAAATAAATATTCGTTGACAAGCAGTAGGAGGAGGCGACTCCTTGACATAAATTATACCGACCCTCCGTGACACGTCGAGTGGGAAAAACAGGCTGGTCGTTGAAGCAGATTATTGTTGCCGTTGCCTGGGTGTCAGCCGCACTGATTATGCGCTAGGGAGGCGCAAGTGGAGCTCTAGGATAGGGTGACACTTAGACGGGGAGAGGGGAGAAAAAAAAAGGGGGGGGGGGTGATGCTGCACACTGATGTTCCTGTTATCTGCATTCTTCTTCTTCTTCTTCTTCTTCTTCTTCTTCTTCTTCTTCTTCTACTGCTGCTGCTACACCTCCTGTTCTTCTGTTTCATAATTTTCCCTCCTTCTCCTTCGCCTCCTCCTCCTTCTCCTCCTCATCCTTCGCCTCTTCGTCTCCTCTCCTCCCTCTTCCTCCCTCTTCTCCTCCTTCTCTTTCTTTCCTCCGTCCTTGATAAGACCCCAGAAAGACGTATCGTATGCAGCTAATTGTATTAGTCTATCTCTTTCTTCAAACTTTCAGTGCAAAAATATAATAATAACTATTTCGAATTCTTGGTTACTTCATATCGCCAAAGTATGCAACCCGTGAGCAGAATCAGTATGATCTTGCCTAAAGAATTCGAAAAATGTTAGCCAATTTGCCTTACCCGAAGATTCATTGAAACGCAAGGAATTCCTTGGACTATGTTTGCAACTGATTCATCACGTCATGACGTCAAACAGCTGTTTTAACCCTCGGGAATTCAGGGTAACCTGAGCTTCCTATTATCACACGTTCATTTTCACTTTTACAATGTACCTCTCCATATTCATAACAACATCAACAAAAACAACAACAGCAAGAAGAAGAAGAAGAAGAAGAAGAAGAAGAAGAAGAAGAAGAAGAAGAAGAAACATCTTTTAATTTTAATAAAGCCGAATGGAAGATACACAAAAATGAGTGTAATTTAGAACGGAATCGAACCCACGATTCCCCAGTATATAATCTAAGACGACACCAAACGTATCGACATTCCTCAAATGCTTGTACCGTAGAACAAACACACTTGCAAAGAGAAAGAAGCAAGAATGACATGGTGATGCTAGGATAGCGTAGTAGATTCTATGTGTATGAGGAAAAAAAGGGGTTTTGAGAATTAATCTCCTGAATGACCGTCATTGAGGAAGGGAGTGTAAAATCTAATCTGAAACTGAAACTCCCCATTTGCCCCAATTGAGGTTCTCTATTATGTGTGTGTAAATAAGAGCGAGTTGCAACATTTACTTTAGCTCTGTGACGTCTCAAAGAGAGACAAACGCGCAAACAAAGCAAAAAAGAACAATTTTCTCTATAAAAATAAATAAAAACAAGGGGGGAAAATGGTAAAAACTGGTAGCGTGCGATAAGCTGATAAAAAATCTAAAGCATTTTTTCATATTTTGCTAGTGCTGGTCCAGGACAATACATTAATTTTATTTGAATGCTTCCTCCTCTTTTGGAAATGTTGCGTAGCTGCTTAGATTCAAACATATACTTCAAGGCCTATAAGGTCCAAAACGCCAAGGTTCTTCCAGTTTCATAGCATGAAACGGAACAAATGACTTTTAGATCACCTCGAGAAACAAGACGCTAGTCTGTCCCAATATTACTTCCTCGGCAAAATATCCCGTACATCCTCTCCTTTCACGTCTGGATGGGGAAAGGGAACATACAATAATGGGGTAAAGCGTTTTTCGCACGGACTCAATGCCAGGAAGGTCACTCCAAGGATTCGAACCCACGACCTTCCGATTGTGAATCTGGCAGTCTAACCATTCAGCAATGACACCACTCGCACGGCTGTTTAATTCCTTTCAAAAGGTGAACCGTCGACGAACGTAGTATCTCGGCGCGAAGCGAAATTCCCCGGCCATAGGCCTGCTTGGTGTTGCTTGATTTAGTGTCAGTTCATTTTGCAAAGGACCGGGGTACCATGTTTTGTTTTCTTATTGGAGCTGTCTCCTCATTTCACTAGTACCCTTCTGTTATATATTATTTCGTGCGCCATTTTCGTAATGGGAATAATACACATGTATATCATCGTGATACCCTATACTGTTAGTGAATAGACAACATTCGTACATTCATAGTACATAACATATTCTACGTTCACATGTCTTGCCTTTGTCTTGAGTCGTTTATTTTACGTCAGTTTTTCAGTTTGGTGCGTTCCGGTCTGATATCGCCGTAGGAGTCTTCTTCCTTTCCCACAGCCGAAAATTAACCCTTGAACTGCTAAATTCATTGATCGACAAAAAAGCAAAAGGAGAGACAGGTTTGCTGTTGGATTTGCTTTGTTGTTGGACCTTTATTGAAGTCTTTAATATAAAACGGCACCCACTTTTTTTCCCCACAGAAAAATGAACACAAGAACTCTGAAGTACATGTAGATTTGTTAATCCCATTCTTCTCACTAGTTCAGGTGTTTGCTAATGCTATACATAGCTGGCAATGAAAGGGTTAATGCCGCTGTTGAGTCCTTAACGGAGTTTTCTCCCTTCCCCACAGCCGAAAATTAATGCCGCTGTTGAATCGGTGCGGACTGTAGCAGCAGGTGCTTCCACTGAAAGATGATCTCACTATCGCGCTGGACCAGATGTGGAACTGAATCCGCCTTTATCGAGAACTTATTGTACTAAAACCCGTAATCTGGACAAATGCCTCGCGCTGTTTATTAATACTATCACTTCGAACTCTGGCCCTAAATGAAACCCTTTAAGCCGCCAAAGAGAGTGAGAGAGTAAACGAAGGTTTAATCCAGTTCCACCACTGCCGACATCAAAGACGAGGCGGTGGGATATTGAACGCTCACCTTTGATATAGAACCTCGCCTCTTATCGGGAATGTGTACCGTCCAGGGGCGAAAAGTCCAAGCTGGACTCGGATGGACCGATTTTACGGCTCTGCTGATCCTGGGATCGGCTAATTAAACAGAGTTTATCTGGCACGTGGCTGGCGAGAAGAACGGCTTGACGTTTTTATTTAGTTATCCGATAGGGTTACCGGTGTGCCGGCTCTAGGCGGTCCAATAGTGGATTACTGGACACGAGTTTGGGCTGAGGGTGATAGCGAGAGCGGAAAGTGTGCATTATGATCTTAACCTCAAACAGAAGCCACACGGAGACTCCGAGGAATGGGCAGTGGGCAGCGCAATGCATTCCACATGCCGCTAAGAATGTTTTTCTTGGTTACGTATGAGTCAAAACAATGCTGTAAAGTATGAAGTATTTGATGATTGTAATTTTTGCAATGGACTGATAGCATGGTATTAGTAATGCATATGGTATTAATTTACTTTATGGTTATGGTACGGTGGCCTAATGGTTAGAGTATTGGACTCCCAATCCAAGGGCTGTCGGCTCGAATTATGATCTCGGTGGTTTGGTGTCCTTGAGAAAGACACCGTCATTAACCTATTTGGGTCCAGTGGCACTAAGGGCAGCAACAAAGGATCTCCACCTCTGTCATGGGTCATTTTTTGTCAAACTCCTTGAAGTAATATCCACGTCCTTCATGTCTATTTTCACTAGCCCTGTGCTTGGAGGGGTGTAAAGAATGTTCCCAACGTGTCTGAGCATTATAAGAAGCGACTGAAAGAAACCAAGATGGACTCTCCCGAAATTCAGATCCGGTGGAACTTGGTCATGGGGTTAGCAACAAAAAACACACGGTAAAGCCTATTTCCGCCTTTTTTTTCTCTCTGTCTACTCACGTGCAAACTGTGCGCCTACCTGCATATTATACTGAGGAGTTGTTGTTCGCATCCGTCTGTCTTGGGAGATCATGGAGTATACGCCCTGATCAGTTTCTCGTGGAATTGCAGCGCATGCTGCGGCTTTTCGGTCCTATCCTATCCTAAAACGCTTTGGATCGTATATGTACTGTTTCGAAGGAATTTTACTTATTGTTTTACTGTGCATGACAGCGATAATATTAAGTCTTGACTGACTTTGGTTGACCTCAGATACGATCGGCCATCCATGGAATTCTCTGAAACAAAATAAGAATAATTCAGAAAAACGGGGAAAGTTTATAATCATATTATTAAAAACGTCTTTAATAATAATGACAATAATGCTTATTTCCAAACCAATTGATATGAATATCTAGCCGTCCAGTTGTATTTAGCCTGCTGTACTTGTATACTTCAATGGAATACGCATGGACAAAGAACAAAAAACACTAAAACAAGAAATGAAGAAAGCCAAGATTAACTGGTCCGACATAGACAGAACAGCTCAAGAGAAGGCCTGAATGACAGTCCCATCGGGTTGGCAAACTTGCCACAGACCATTGTTATGTTGTTGTTGTTGTTGTAGTGCTTTTGTTTCTTGTCGCCTGCGGACTTGACCATTGTTATAGTTCGCGCTGTCCTTTTATAAACACGGAACAAAGGTCGCTGATTGGTGGATATAATTGGGTAATTATGGCGGACCATAAAACCAATAAAACCGAAAGCCTGGTTTCAATAACATGGAGCAGAAGAGACTATACTTGCACGAGATCATCTCCTAGACAGAAAGCTAGTCTGCAATAGATTTCCAACAGATAATAATATTCGGGGCAGAAAAATGCATGTTATGTAATATCGTTTTCCAAAGATACAATGTACATGCGGGGAGCTTCAGGATTCTAACTCACGGCTTTCGAACTTTGAGTTCAACGCTTCAGTTTTAACCACCGCGCACATTACCCAGAGGGCGAGACAAAGACGGGAGAAAAACAATAGTTACAATAATATCTTTCTTATTCAGAGAAGCACATCAACAATGTTTGAAGGTGATATCTTGTTTTACCCGTGAATTTAACCAGAATAAAGAGAGCATAAGCGACAACTAAATGAATGAATGAATGTGATTATATTCATCAACAGTGTCAATACTAATACTGGAATAACAACATCAGTTTAGTCGAGAAACCGACCATCACCGCCATCACTAACTCAACCACACCACAACCACTGCCACCACCACCACATTAACTACAAACAGCAACAACAGCAACCAGAACAAAGCCCAAACTGTCTTATGAAACAAAGCCTTTTCGTTTCTCTCTCCAACCTATTTTGAAGAAAAAAGCAAAACTCCCAGGTTCTTACCTCTTTCCTCTTCTCGTTAACTGAACCCCATTCATTAAAGCTCATCAATTCGCGCCAGGGCGCTTACTTCACAAAGACGCCGCTGGTAGGAAATCCAGCCAGACGTAAGCAATGAAATAAAGAACTGGCATTGTAATGCTATACCTTCCGCCTTCTAAAGGCAGAGAGAGAGAGAGCTTGTCCTACTTAACTGTATCCAGGTCAACTTAATCAGCTCGATGCGTTCTGCTTTGAAGTCTACCGCCGTCTCAGTGACCACTTATCAAGCGCTCCGCTCGAATTCTTTGTGGTTCTGTACCCTAATCGCGGCGTGACCCCCTCTCGCAAGTACCCGCGACCTCCCTTGCCATTTACATCCCCGCGAGCTGGAGACTGCGTGAAAATGAAGCCTCTTGGCGCGCTGGAGATTAGCACGCCTACAGAAAGCTAACACTCCGACGTTAATGAGCGCGGCGCCTCAGGATTATCAGCGGACTGCCAAATTATCCTTGTTTGCACACATCTGGACCTTTTGGCCCAGGCCTTTGATCCATGTCGGCTTGCTTGCTGGATGGATGGACAGCGGTCAGTTATCTGAACACACACACACACACACGAAAGCGGCATCCGACTAGCAGGGGAGTCAGCTGAGCAGCGCCCCATTTGCCGGAAGACTAATAAGGACAGAAACACTCTGGGCCTTCACACACAGACACAGACAGACGTGTTCTCGTGCACGAACAAAAGGCATACACTGACACTCAAAGTAACGCACATTCGTTCCTCCTTTCAATCTCTCTTTCTCTCTCTCCCTTTCTCTCTCTGTCCCTATCTCTATGTGTGTGCCTCTCGCTCTGTCTCTGAACGATTTTCACACACACACATACACGGGCGCGCACGCACAAAGAACTGCGTGCAATTAAGGAAGGACAGAGAATCTTCTCGTGTCTGACCAGCCCGCGGACCCTTCCTTCCACTTGGCCAGTCCACGCCAGGCCAGGCCAGATAACTCACGAACCGGTATCCGCGTATTGTTGTGGGTAATGACCAAATAATGGCGTACACAGAGAACCTGAAAGATGTTTGACGAGGCTGGCAAGAGGGTGATTTATTTGAAGCTTGCAGCGGCTGGACGTCTTGCGGTTCGCGGTGTCTGGAGAGCATAAGCCCTTCCTTTGATCAACGGGAATCTTTTTACTTACTTTGATGGCCAGGCGCGAGGCGAGGAGGGCATTGGTCACTTCTGAAGTGTGACCGGTCACTTCACAGAGTGGACGCGGCGTTTGTTAAGTATCACCAATTGGCTTGGAGAGGTTTGGAAATGCTAGTTCTAGGTAAAAATTGCCGGGCTGGCGAGAGATAAGCCCCTACCTCTTCTCTACCCTTGTGGTTTGGATGCTTTTGCGTTTGGTGTTGAGTAGGGCGGCAGTTGTGGTTCCTTCTCTGCAGTGGCGTAGTAAATAAGAAAGGGGGAAGGTGGAGGACGCTCCACCCTGAGCAACGGTTTTGTGCGTGTGCTTATTTATAAACATAAGTGGCGCGGTGGCCGAATGGTCAGAGCGTTGGACTCCTAATCCAAGGGTCGAGGGTTCGAATCCGGGAGGTGACCTTGTTGTGTCCTTGGGGAAGATACTTTGCATCATTTTTCTCTCCCCACCCAGGTGCAAATTGGGTACTGGCATATCCTGCTGGTGAAGTAAACCTACGACAGACTAGCGTCCTGTCTAAATAAGAGATAATGTAAAAATCGTCTGTTCCTATTCACGCTACCGGAACCGGAATAAGCTCTGGCTCTATGGACATAAGCCTTAAAGGAATTTTACTACTTTATTTTATAAATATAATAATATATTATAGACTGTTATGAATAAACACGGCTTTAATGTCCATTATGCATGTTGCAGGATTATTGAGGTATATAGGCCTGTTTCAAATACATGTATAAAAATATAATAATATTAATATAGCTTGCGTCAGCGACATCAGGCCTGACAACAGGACTGGGAAACCTACAATAAACGAAGAAATCAAGCCAAGTTAAGTCAACCATATGACTGCTGCTTTGGCTGTATAGTTAGAGCATCATACTCTAAATACAATGTACGAGGATTCTGGTTCGGATCTGACAGTGGTCATGTTAAGTCCTTGAGAAAAACTTTACACTATTTTTGTTCTTCTCAACCAGGTAGCTACGAATTGGGTTCCGACATATTCTGTCGAGGTGAAAAAAAAATATGTTCCGCTTCGTGCTATTTAAATCGGGATAAATGTCTTCTCTTTGGATTTTGTATGCGTTGAAGGAACTTTATTTTATGTACCGGTATATAGGTGGCGTGGTGGCCGAACGGTAAGAACGTTGGACAGCTAATCCAAGGGTCCAGGGTTCGAATCCGGGAGATGACCGTGTTGTGTCCTTGGCGAAGTAAACCAACGACAGACTAGCGTCCTGTCTAGGAGATGAAGTTAATTCATACAGAAATCTGATCTGCTTCACGCTTCCAAAACCGGAATAAGCTCCGGCTTTATGGGCCTCAGGCCTTGCAAAGGTTGAAGGAACGTTACTTTTTACTACGAGTATATTATTTATGACGGAGTAACTATGCAATATATTTTTATTTGAAAAGCTTCCCTGAAGCATTAGTCCATTTTTTGCATTCATTAAAATTTTTGTTATTTAGTTGAGTTTTTATATTAGTTAGAACATCTAGAAACTAGTTAGTTATTTAGTCAGTCAGTTAGTTAGTTAGTTACAATATACAATATAGTTACATGTTGTTAGTTAGTCATTTTTTATTTATTTATGTTTTCTTTACTTTGTTTTTGTTTTTTAGAGGGAAAGGCCGTGGGAGTGGGCGGGCGCCAACTCATTGACTGCCCCGGGCTGCACACATTTCAGCTACGCCACTGCTGCAGTGAAAGCGCTGTCGCTAGAGTACAGAGCAGCCAGCGGCCCTATACCACAGATTCTGATGACGGAGGTCCCCGGACTCTGGCGTAACGTTACGCCCACTCCCTCTTCAGAACGGCGTGCCCTCCGGCTTGTCAGTGTCCAGATCGCCTGGATATGTGTGTATATGTCATAATATTATTATAGCAGAAACGCTTGGGAATGTCTTAGGCAAAGCGTCTCATGTTTGTTGTACGATGACTTTGTTAATGTTAAGACATTCGACGTCAATGTTTGTGCAACGGCTAACAGCCAATTTGTATAATACTGCTTGTTTACTTGATCGCCTTTTCTTCTTCAACAAATAAAGAATTGAGAAGGGTTGGGCGTGATAAAGACAGGAAGGAGGGCAATGCGGGCATATGCCACCAGAAAAAGAAACTACATATAATAGGTAGAAGGGAAAGTGTCGACTAAATAAAACTGAACGTTTTAAATATATTTAATGAAATAGATCTAGTTCCTCCTTTATAGGTGCCTCCCATGAATGCTTATCTTTCACAGAGCAAAATGTCATTTATTCTAGTCATTCTGATCATTGATATAGATCTATAAGTAGCTGAAACTTGGGAGGGGAAGGGGAAGCACATTTTTTACGTTGCACGTAACTTATCTTTTATAAATATAATTTGGGGTAAAGAATTATTGGCTGCTTCTCATTGCTTGTATAAAACCTTGAATCCATAATGAATCATTACAGAGACTCCATAGTGTTTTACCGACGCGTTATATCTTAATTTTAGAGTCTGCTTCAAAATTTACTTTGCAGTTAGCGTGTCCTTAAATATATAACTATAATAATATGTAAAGCCAGTTCCTTTATTTCACGTCAGTTTTCCGATCCTTTGAGCAAATCCTATATAACCGATGGCATTTATAAACTACAATAGGAGCAAATACTTCAAGCAGGCTGGTAAATAAATTATAATGTAGCGCTATGGGTGAATGGTTTGACGCCCAGTCCAAGGGTTCTAAGATTGGATACTGGCGGCAACCGTGTTGCGCCCTACGTGTTGTTATCTCGCAATCCGTGTGGGGATTGGGTATCGGTGCATAATAGAGATCTATAGATCTATCATATTATACTGGGGAAGAAAATCTGCGACAGACAACCACTATGTCTCGGAGATGATCTAAGAATCAACAGAACAAGGCTAAGCTCAGGCTATGATTATGGCCTTAATAATGTTAAATATGTGTATTCGAAATTGTTTTCAGGAAAATATGACTTGTATTCTTTTTATTGGTACACAGATTATTTACGAATGCTTCAATTGGATCTGTGTCTATTCTTACTCTGCCCACAGGACAGACTGCAGTGACTATGTCAACATTAGTCCTCGAAAACAACATTCCGGACATACACTCCCCCGCTCCCTTCTCATTTCCACCCTTCCCACGGTCACTGTAAATCAATTGTACAATGTTAGAAAAAAAATAGCGTTTACTTGCGCAACTACTGGACATACGTTTCTTCTTTTCTTTAATTCAAGAAAAAATATTGTTTGCTCTCATTTCCTTATTCCTTAGAATCTAAAATGGGCGATACCCATTTTTTTCCTGAAAATATGAAGAAACTGCCCACTAGCTTCCTGACTACAGCTCGCTGTGTTACGTGGCAATGTTAAAGGGTGGCTATCGGCACGGTAACTGTTTTAGTTGTTAAAGGAGGGAGCGGTAATCCTCGACTTCACTTTTCGGACTTGATTTCTTTCTTTAACGTCGGTTTTCCAGTCCTGTTGCTGTCAGGTCTGATATCGCCGACGGGTTCACTTTTCGGCAAGAGTTAATGCTCTTAGTATAGTAAGTCCTATGGTTCTTGTTAGAGCCGCCAGCCCTTGCAGGAGGAAAATAGAACAAGCACGCCTGACCAGCCCGTTGTAATGCGCCTGAAACTTTGGAACAAAGAAATGTAACGTGATGCAAACAAGCGATGATTCTCCCCCCAACCAAACTAACTGCAGACCAGACAGGGCGCCTCCAATGATACCCCTTATCTTTCCGCGATCTCCGTCTGTGGGGCTGGGGTCCTTTCACCTCTAACCTTTGATCCCGTTAACGAGTCCGAAATAATACCAGGAGGGCGTGTCCAATTTCACCAAATTAGCCTCCCTTGTCCGAACGCACTCCAAGCCTTCTTCTGCGTTCGTTATGCATCGATTATCCCCCCTTAGCGGTCGGTGATCACCGCTGAGAAGGTTATCGAATCCAGACAAGGCGTTAGCGGGAGGGAGGAGAGAATTTCGCATCCGGAACGTCCGATTACAATAGATTCCAGGCGGCAACGGTCCACGTGACGTCAGCTTAAATAAACAAGGTGCGACCGCGGCAGGGAGGGGAGGGGGACGGGAGGGGCGGACCACTTCTCTTCTTACCGCCTCACTAATCCACCGTAATTAGAGCCTCGAACCCCCAGCCTTCGAGAATCTCTTTGATGTTTAACCATTTCCCACTGAGCATGTGGCCTTTGTTGGACAATGCCACAGCTGGTGGGCAGGAGCGAGAGCAGCAAATTAGAGAGTCGGGTGCTTTCCGACAGACAGACTGGGTACTGTTAGTTTTGGACGCCCATGACGTCCGATTGCTGGAGTTTTAACAATGAAGTCGGAAGTTGCGTGGATGGCTATTGTTGTTGAACAGTAGGATGAAAGCTTGAGGGCCAGGACGCAAAAGACGGATGAGAGAGGGGGGGGGTAGGAGAGAAGAGAGGGAAAGACAGACGGAGAGAGAGAAGGGAGATAGAAGAAAATAGAGACAGAGGAAAGAAGAGAAGAGAGAGAAGGAGAAAACGGAAGAGAGAGAGAACGCGGCTATGGATGATCCAAAGCAGGAAAAGGCGGGGCAGGAGGAGAAAGAAGGAGGCGGAGAGGACGGAGAAACATTACGAGAAAAATTCCGAATCAAGAGGGTG
The DNA here is from genome assembly GCA_039654405.1 of Bullina lineata. NCBI lineage: Eukaryota > Metazoa > Mollusca > Gastropoda > Bullinidae > Bullina > Bullina lineata. The sequence continues at coordinate 565 of JBDFRD010163777.1, read as the reverse complement.
AGTGATGAAAGCGTGATGAAACGTTCTTGGCTTTGATTGATCTTTTGAGGAAGCGATTCGCGATGGGTGTGGATAAAGGACTATGCAGGCGGGAGGTAGCAGGAAGAGCTGTAATCTGTTTGGATTGGCTTCGGGCTGAAGGAAACTATTATACGTATGTAATCTGTTTGGATTGTCGGCCATCCTTTTGATCCTCAGAGCGGAGACTGAGGATTTGCTTTGTGGTGTAGAGGGTGCTCTATACCAGGGAGCCAAAGGTACTGAATGGAAACCTCGTCTTCTTGTTTGATTACATTTTTTCTATTAGAAATGTTCCCGGTGTATTTGTAGAGATCACTGGACAGCCACTATTAGAAAAGGATTAGGCTCCTGGAGTACGTTAGCACAGCTCGGTTGGGAATAACAATATGAAGAATGAGGATCACAGACAGACAGACGGAGGGATGGATAAATAGACGTATACATACATACATACGTGTACATACATGCGTACATACATACATACATACATACATACATACATACATACATACATACATACATACATACATACATACATACATAC
>JBDFRD010163666.1:0-12247 GCA_039654405.1 Bullina lineata | reverse complement strand
CCCCCCCCCCCCCCCCCCCCCCCCCCCCCCCCCCCCCCCCCCCCCCCCCCCCCCCCCCCCCCCCCCCCCCCACCATACATTATATACATAATTTGCTTGTTCATTTATTTATTTATGGATTTACTTATTTGATTTTTCACTGGGGATGAGAGAAAAAAAAGGGGTAGGAATAATTATTTATACGGTTGAAAATAATAATCTTCTGTCTTTGAACGATGAGATTGATCAATAACAGTATTTTGTTTACTTTCATTCAGCAACTCTGAAAACAAATGATTAAAGAAAGAATCATTGTTAGACTATTGCAACAGAAGCAAAGTTTTAACAATAAAACAAATTCAGAACATTATGCAGAATCTATTCACGTTGCGCTACAAGATTTTACGACCGCCGTTATTGTGTTTCACAACGTTCTATACTGGCAAAAGGTCAGCCCTTTGTCAGTAAAGACAAGACATTCGATTATTGTTGAGTTCCTGGCGCTATGAGGACAACTGCACAATACAGCAACAAGACAAAGTGGGAAAATAGCCATAAAGATAAAAGCCCACTCATTCGAAGAATTTGCATTTGTTTTGTGTCAAGCATAAACATAAAATGGATCTGCTAAAAAGATCGTTCATAAAGGGAGCTTACCTCCCACGTTGAGGACGAACCTGCAGTGTGAAAATATTAACAGGAATACTGGAGAAAGTCTCAGAATGCAAAGAGTTCCCCATTCTACCCCCGCCCGGCAATAAAAAATAATGTAATGTAATAATAATGTAATAATACATGTAATGTATTACGAGTGAATAGTCCGTTAGTGTTTATGCAACCTGTTGGCTCCCCCCCCCCCCCTTTTTTTTTTGGACATATTTTTCTTCTTCTTTACCCTGTGAATCTGTTTTCTCTTCTTTCTTTTTCTTCGTTCTTTTTATTCCTTTTCTCCTCCTCCTGCTTCTCCTGTTTCTCCTTCTCCACCTTTCCTTCCCTTCTTCTTCCGTTTGAGATCATACACATACCTCCCTGTAATGTTCTTAAATCATCCTAGTTAAAATTAAATCTTTTCAGTATTTTCTCTGCCCGTCCTAACTCTATAAGTGAAAGTCATTTCCCTTCATGCATACTGTGCTTACCTTCAAGGTTTGCTAATGCTATATCCTACCTGTGCCATGCTTGCAGAATGACCTCCAGAGGGCGCGGGAGTCTGAGAGCAAGCTGAAAGAAGCCCAGGCAGAGGAAATGAAGGAAGTGGAGAGCTATGTGGAGCACATCCGACACTTGTCTGATGAGAGGGAGGCCTTGATCCAAGAACTGGAGACAGAGAATGAAGCTCTGAAGAGTCAGGTGGTCAGCTTGGAGCAAGGCAATAATGGTAAGGTCATCGCAGGACAGGGAAGGCAATAATGGTAAGGTCATTGCAGGGTAGGGAAGGCAATAATGGTAAGGTCATCGCAGGACAGGGAAGACAATAATGGTAAGGTCATCGCAGGACAGGGAAGGCAATAATGGTAAGGTCATCGCAGGACAGGGAAGGCAATAATGGTAAGGTCATCGCAGGACAAGGTGGCGCAGTGACTGAATGATTAGAGTGTTGGACTCCTAATCCAAGGGTCCAGGGTTCAAATCTGGCAGGTGACTGTGTTGTGTCCTTGGAAAAGACACTTTACACCATTTTTCCTCTCCCCACCCAGGTTTGAATTGGGTATCGGCATATTCTGCTGGGAAAGTAAACCTATGACAGACTTGCGTCCTGTCTAGGAGATGAAGTAAAAATCACCTGTTCCATTTCACGCTATAGAAACTAGGATAAGCTCCGGCTCTAAAGGCCTTATTGGCCTTGAAGGAGCTTTACTTTTTCCTTTTTCTTCATCGCAGGACAGGTAATGAATGAGGGCTGATTCTGCCTGTCTTCAAATCTATCTATTAACATGCGCTTAAACTAAATACTACATGGACATAGGTAATGGTAAAATAAGTGAAATATAGTTAATCAAAAGTTCAGTAAAGAGACATGATAGTATGCAATGAAATTTGTAATTATGGTGTTCAAATACAAGGGATGACAACGTGAAAGTCACGTAAAAGTGCATGAAAAGAGAGAGAAAGTAATTTGTATCAGGGTTTGAGTTTCGTGTTTATTCAGGGAATGTTGTCAGAAAGCTTGAACATGCAAGACCTTCCATGTTCAAGTTAAAGGAAACCAGGAATATTCTTATTGCCTTTAGTTAACGCTTCCTAGACAGTTATACAATGGAATTTTTCATAATTGGTGTTTATACATTGGAATAATAAAATATGTCTGTTTTGTTTGAAGAGTTTTTGATCATCTTAGATCTGCAAAATGAAACAATAAAAAACTTTTGTTTTTGTTTTTTTCATTTTAACAGTAAATCAGCCCCTATAAAATGACATAGAGTGTTGAGTTATTCCAACAGCTTTTATGGAAGTGTTTTTGTAAAGTCTAACTTTACATTGCACAAGTTTTACTTCATTCATATATTCTATATGTTTGTTTTTTTTGTAAAGTCTAACATTACATTGCACAAGTTCTACTTCATTCATATAACCTTTGTGGTAGTTTTTTTGTAAAATCTAACATTACATGACACAAATTCTACTTCATTCATTAGTTCTCAAACTTTAGTAACCACACAAGTAGCTTGTCATAGAATTACAAGTAAAATCTCAGGGATGCTCTCCCTCCTTGCACATCATCAGAGGCAGCCCAGGCTGAGATTACGGAGATGCTGACCCAGCAAGGCTTGGCAGAAATTTCGGACGCCACACAGAGTGAGCAGATTGCCTACCTGCTGGTGGAGAGGGCACGGCTGCTGGATGAACTGGAAGAGCAAAACAACACAAACAACAGCGGCAGCAACAACAACAGCCCGGTGGTGAACAACAGTCCAGTGGTTGATGGCCGGACCTCTGAAACTGAACTCAAACAGATTTTAGAGCAGGTAGGGAAACTGTTCATGTTGAATAGTAGAAACTTAAATGAAAATTAAAACACTGATCATGCTCTTGTTTTGACTTGTTTTTAAAAAGCTTTATTGTATGTTTTGGTTCTGGTTTGTGGCAATATTATTGTATGTTTTGTCATTTCAGCTTCTTCCTAGTTAAGACTTTGATGAATAGACTGTATAAATAATAAAGAAGTGATTGAAAACTAGCGTTGTCTTTTTTTTTTAAAAAGTACAATTCTCTGCAAGACTTGTTAATTGATTCTACTAATTGAAAACTTTTAAACGTCAGAACTAGAAAAATCTGTTTTTATATTTGGTTGTAAAAAGATCTTCAATTTTGTGTGGATTTACTTTGTTTGAAACCTGCGTTTCTCTATCTCTCCATTCTTTGTCTTCCTGGAAACCAGGAACGAGGAGACTTTGAGGAGGAGTTGAGTCAGCATCGAGAGAGCGCCAAAATGATGCGAGAACAGTTGAAGCAAGAACATGAGGAGGAGATCAATGCCCTCATGGAGGAGAATACCAAGCTGGAGGAAGACCTGCAGAAAGCTGAGATGCAGGTAAGAATGGGAATTTTCCTTCCCAAAGGGACATCCGAGTCAGTTCTAGAGTTGGCATATTCATTTTAAAGCAAAATATTGAAAAATTCTGTTGGTAAGAACGAGAAATATTAGATAATGTGTATAATGCATCTTCTAAAAATGATGTAAGGAGAGTAGTGAATTAAATCAATAAATCTCTCTGTTGATTATCTGTACTAATAAAAGGCAGACTCGAAATTGATGTGACTGATTATGAGACAACCACACAAAGTAGAGACAAACGATTTTCACCTGGAATTGAGAAACAAAATATAGCATGTTAACGTGACATTTTTTTTTTTTGGTAATGTCATGCTACTATTAGGTAGAGTAATATTACATCATGTGTGTAATGGATACTCTAAAAAAGAAAATAACGGAGGAAAAGGATTAAATAAATCAATCTTTTTGCTGATTATGACTTTCAAGTTTGGACCTTTTAAATCCCTAGATTTAAAAGACATTGTAGTCTCATTAATTTCCTTCCTCAGATATCACAGTTCAAAGCAGAGTTGAGTAAGTTTGAGAATGGAGAGGAGGATGGTAGTCTATCTGGCACCCTAACCAAACCATCAAAGGAGGCAGAGGAGGAAAGGAATCAGCTGAACAGAGAGAGGGAGGAGTTGGAGAGAGAGATGGGGGAGGTGGAAAAAGAGAGGGAAGCTCTGGACAAAGAAAGGAATGAAGTGAAGATAGAACGAGATCGCCTTGCTCAAGACATGGAAACTTTACATAAAGAAAGGTGGGTGTATGACTTACTGACTTAGCGTCTTCCACGTCCTAGTACAGTGCTATTACAAAGACGCCTCAGCTACCTCTCTTATCCTTGTTTTGAGATGTTTACACTGTTTTTTATCTTGGGCCATGAATTTCAGGTGTTCTAAGTCCCTTTAAGTCTTTAGTTTTAGTAGGGTTGGCAGGCGAGAAAGGTCTTGTATGTTTATGGACATGTGGTTATGTAGATTTGTGTTTGTGGGTGTGTGGAGTAGGGGAAGATTCATATCAACGGTGTTAGGCACAAACCAGCCAAGTAAAGAAACCCAATTTTTACAGGAGAGACAAAAATCTGCTTAAAACAATTTGGAAGTGAACTATGAATTGGATGTATGTTCACTTGAGCTGATTATTTTTTAGAATAAAATGGTATATAACAAATTCTGGAATTGGCCATTTTGAGATCATCAAAATCGAAAGTGCCTGAAGGTTTTCTTGGCGAGTTGGTCGGTTTATGCATTCATCTGTTTCTTGATGGAACAAGCAGTTCAAAACAGACACAGCAGTTTCATGCTGATATAAAGCGAAGAAAGTTAAACATGGCCAGTTTCTTCACATGCATATTTGAAGCATTCGACAGACTAGCGTCCTGTCTAGGAGATGAAGTTAATTCATTTGTTCTGCTTCTTGCTGCCGAAACAGGGATGAGCTCAGGTTCTATGGGCCTCATGGCCTTGAAGGAACTTTACTATATTTTAAACATATCAATTGGATGAAGTCTTGAGGTGTTTTTAAACATCGTTGAGTGCTTGCTTACCAAATTTGACCAATAAAATGACTTTTAGAAACTTTGGACTTAGTTGGCTTGTGCCCTGCACATCAATAATTCAGATTTTGTTTTCATTATTTTTGAAGTACCAGCTTTTTTTGTTTTCTCTCCTTTTCCTTTTTTTTTTAACAGTAGCCTAATATTAAAATAGTCACAAATATATGGTCTGTTTAGAAGTTATGGAGTTGAACATTTCTAGTTCTAGTAGTGAGCAGGGGAAGAGAACAGGCGTCAGCTGTCTTTGATGCTGTGGAAATTGTTTGTAGTAATGCTTTTGAAATGCTTTTATTACATAATGTAATTTGTGATTATAGGTACTTATTCACAGTCAGCATGTGCTGGGTATAATAGTGATATTTATCAGTTTTATTTATTTTAAAATATTCAGTTTTGTGCCTGTTAGAATCAGTAAAAAAAAAAAAGAAGTAAAGTTCTTGTAAGCCCTATGAGGCCCATAGAGCCGGAGCTTATCCCAGTTTTGGTAGCGTGAAGCAGAACAGATGATTGTGATATCATCTTCTAGTCAGGACACCAGTCTGTCGTAGGCTTGTTTCTACAGCAGAATATGCCGATGCCGAATTCGCACCTGGGTGGGGGGAGGAACATTGATGTAAAGTGTCTTTCCCAAAGACACAACAGGGTCACCTCCTAGATTTGAACCCTGGACACTTGGATTAGGAGTCCAACGCTCTAACCATTGGGCCACCGCGCCACACTTAGAATCAGTGAGCAGGAATTTAATTTATTAAAAAAATTCAGCTTTAACCATGTGTCATTTCACCAAACCTTGTGTGTGCTCTTTCTATTGTAATTCTTATCTGGACATCATGAAAATGTTCTTGTAATTTAGATCTACTGTGAATCAAGAAAAAACCAAGTTGGAGCAAATTCGCAGTGAACTGGATGGAGAGAAAGAGGAAAAGCAGCAAAGAGAAGAAACATTAGAGAGAGAGAGAAAACAATTAGAAAAGGAGAAGACAGACTTAGAGAACAAGCGAGCTGACTTTGATCAAGAGAAGGAGGAATTCACCAAGGAGAAGGAGGAGTGGGAGAGAGAGAACAAAGAGAGTGAGTCAAATTTTTATTTCATATTTTAACTAAATGTTCTTCTTCTTCATTCACTTATTTCTGACCGAAATGAGGTCTGTGATTATGCCTCTTTATCATTACTATTATTTTGTTCATGTCTTTGACATTGTCTTGTCTGTGATGAGGACATTGAAAAGGGTTTTCCAGCTTCAAAGATGCCATTTTTTTTATAACTTTATCATTATTCAAAGCTTGAATTTGTATTTTTCATTTTGATTGAATTTGAGCTCACTTCATTCTCCGCATCAATGTTTCCATGTGAGACGGAATGAATAGTAATAATGATGAGGAGGAGAAGAAGAAGAAGAAGAAGAACTCAAACAATGCAAGTGTTTGGTTTGCTCTCGTTTTGTGAAGACCCTAGTAATACTATTGAAGGGAAGGAGAAATTCCTTAGATCCATTATCAAGCTAGAGCTTAAATATTGCAATGAAATTATCAGAAGATGAATTTTTTTGTTCTAGCTGTATTTGTTTGAAATGCGTTATGCTCAGTCACTGATATTCTATTTATGTGTTAGGTCCTCGAGCTCAAACATTAAGACATGGCAGTCCTTCCCGGTCGTCAAATGACATCGCTCTGCGTAAAATCATTGAAGAGAAGACTAAGATAGAAGGGTCACTGGTTTCCATGAAAACTGAGTTGCGGACATTACAGAAGGAAAGGGATGCTCATGGTGATGTGGTGAGTTTTTTTTTTCTTTCATCATGTTATTTTTATTCCTTTTCTTTTTGGTGACATATTACATTACCTGCATTCTCTTGTTCACTTGTATTATGTCAATTTCATTAGAAGTATATTTGATTGGAAAACAGTTGGGTAGGAAAAGAATAGGAAATACAATAAATATTTGCGGCATACAATGATTTTTTATGTTATTGTTTTTCTTTACTTTCATTTGTCTAAAGCTGTAGCAGGAGGTTTGCAGTTCAGAATCATTAAAAATGGCACCCTTCCCTACTTTGCCCCATCCACCTAGTATTTAACTCTTTGGGGACCAGATGCTTTACTGATTTATACCAGGTTGTTTTAAGTGATGTCCTTTATTATTTACAATGATTCTAAAATCCTGTTCAGAGTCAAAGTAATATATTAACCCACATTACCTATCAGTGTGTTTGAAAATAACTGCTTTTTTTAAAAACAAATTAGGTCATATTATAATCCTAGCTACTTTAAAATATTTGAAGATTAAAGGAACCGATTTGTGTTCACGAACCGATATATTGGCCATTGGTACTCATAGGGTACCTAATTTTTCCACTATTCCCTTCCCTAGGTGAGTAAACTGAAGGGAGATCTTGAGAAGTCGCATGTCCAGCAACAGCAGCTTCAGGTGAAGAACCGGACCCTCAAGCAGGAACTGCAGGAACTGGAGATGCAGCTGGATGATACAGAGGTGACTTAGCTGCCCTATGCCCTGTGTGACCTGAGTGACTTATGTGACCTGTGTGACCTGAGTGACTTATGTGACCTGTGTGACCTGAGTGACTTATGTGACCTGTGTGACCCAAGTGATCTGGGTGACCTAGGTGACCTATGTGTGACCTGAGTGACTTATGTGACCTGTGCCACCTGGGTGACCGATGTGACCTGAGTGACCTGCTGACTTGACCCAGAATTTGCTGCTTTTTTGTCTTCTCTAATACCTTCTCTTCCCCGATCTCCACTGCCTTCTTCTCTCTCTATCTGTGCTTGTTTTTTTTTCTCTCTCAATTTCTGTATTCTGTCTCAGCCACCTAGGTATTCCCAGGTAATATTACAAAAGCTTGTGAAATTTAGACTATTATTTAATTAGGCAATGCCTAACTTCTTTTTTTAATTTTTTTCAACAGACCAGTATGGACTCTATAACTAAAGAGAAGCAGAGCCTCTCAGAAAAGTACGATAGCCTTAACTTGGAAATCAAAACACTACGGGCCGATGCAATGAAATCGTCTACCTTACAAGATATTGTGGACATTTTGAACAATGACAAAAAACAACTCTCAGAATCTCTAGAGTCCCTAAGAAAAGAGCTGGTTCAGACAACGTCTGACAAGGATACGTTGGCAGATCAGAACCAGAAATTGTCGAAGGATGAACAGGAATTGACAAACACGCTCAAGGCGTGTAAAGAGGACTTGGAGAAAGTTGAGAAAGAAAGGGACACCCTGATGAGTGAGAAACATGAGCTGCTGTCAATCAAGGAAAAACAGAATGAAGTGGAGAATTTGTTGAGACAGGAGCTGGAGGAAATGTCTAAGGTATTTAATTTTTGATACTTTAAATGGTATGTAAGTGGTTGGGAATAAGTGTAATATTTTCTTTGAAAAGTAGCAAGCACAACCACATGAAGCTATTTTGTAAAAATACACAAAGACAAACTAACTTTTTTTGCCGTTAATATTATTTCTTTGCCTTAATTATATTAATATTCTTTTCAATGAGTTTCACAAAAATTAGTGTTTTGAATATTACAGTTTATAGATTTATTTTTATATATTTCAATATGTGTTGATATGTAAATGATGAGAGATAAAGACTTAGAGAGAAAGGAGAGGGATAGAGAGAGAGAAACAGACTTTCAAAAAGACAGAAAGGCAGTTAGACAAACAGAAAGATGGTCAAATAGATGAACAGTTTATTAAATCTGTGAATAACAAATTTCATAGAAAGTTTGTTAGATGTGTTGAGTTATTACAGTAAAAAAAAGTACACAGTATATTATTATTATTATTATAAGTGCAGGGGTCCCTTGTCCGAACGGCTTGATACGGGTAGATAACTAAATGCGATAGACTGGATCATTTGAACATTTCGTAGCTTGTCTTTCAATAGGAGCAATAAATACCATGAAATCGACATTGTTTTTGTTTGAAAGCATCTTAGTGACAGAAAGTTATACTCCTGTATAGTACCAGTTAATGACTTCCCTTCAATATGACATCGCTTCGTCGTTGCTTGGAGAATTAAAGATTAACAAAGAGAGTTGATTGCACAGCATAGGCTAGAACAGACCGCTGGATTTATCCAAGATGTGTTTGGTGTGAAATGGTGCTCTCACTGCAGAATGATGTCACGAGGGGAATGCACACAATAAAACCCAATGATATTAGGCCTTAAAAATAAAAAGAATATGTAAAATTATTTTTATTTATTTCACAATTTTAAGTATGCGGATGCCTGAGAACGCATGTCTGAGAATATATCAATGATTTTTCCAGAATTATTGGTTTACTCGTTAAAGAGGACCTCAGCGTTACACATTAGAAAGTTACTCTTATTATAGTATGATTATTGGATTCATTATTATTATTATTGTTATTATTATTATTGTTATCATTTTTATTATTATTATTTATATTGTTGTTTTGTTCGTAATATTATAGTTAATTCAGATACAGATCTAATGCTTGTTCTGTTGCTTGTTGCAGGTGAAGGAGAAGTTTGTGAATCAGTCAGAGACACTGAGCAAAGAGAACAAAGACTTACTAAACAAACTGGACCAAACACGAGAAGACCTGGATGCATCCAAAGTTCAGATCCAGGAGCTGGCTAAACAGCAAGTAAGGAATGCAAAAAGTAGATAAAGGCTGCAGGGAAGCTGAACAATGTATATGGAAATCATAAGAAAAAAGAGCTATCCCGAAGAAAACAAAAACAAACCGTGTCGACAATTTCTGTCCTTGTTGGTTTGTCCTTGTTTTCTTCGGGATAGCTAGCTCTCTTTTCTTGTGATTTCCGTTTAGCAGGTAAGGAAGATAGTCTGTAATAGGAGCTCTGTAGAGAAATTGTCGTTAAAAACCATTGCACCACAGAATAACATTTTTTTCAGTGTGTATTTTTTTTTCATTGTATATGATATGTTTAATCCAAAATTGGGAATGCGACACTGGATATAGATTTCTGTTTGTATTTGATGTGTGTTTCTCCCTGAACCAGCTTGTGATGGAACACCTGAAAGAACAGATCCAGGTGTTAAACGGTCAGGTAAATTCTAGTTCTGATGAACTAGACAAGTCCAAGGATAGGGAAACCATGCTGATTACCACACAGGTGAGCTGAACAAATAGATCTTCTCACTTTTCATCACTCTTTCTCTGTCTGACCTTTCCTTTTTGCCCTCCTTTTTTATCTCTCTTTCTTTGCCTGACCTTTTCTTTTGCCCTCCATCAGTCCTTCATTTAGTTATACTAATAAAGTTATATTAGTAAAATGCCAAGGCACAGAGACATAAGCAGAAACATTGAGTAAATTATTGTGTAAAATGTCTTTTAGGTGTTTAACTCCTTATTCCTTTTCTTAAATGTATATATCATGTGAGGCAATATATGACCCTTGAATTTAATGACAATAAAATAATAATTTTTCAGCAATCATTACAGAAAAGTCATGACGACACAGAGAAAAGGTAAGCATGAACTTATGCATTCAACCTGCCAATGTCTAGAATCCACTTTGAAGAATTCCTTCCACTTTATTTACAATTTCGATATCGATCTTAGTTGACTTAATACTGTAATATCTTCCTTTCTTTTCAGAGACTAGAAAATTTGGTAGAATTTAGTAACTCTAGTTTTTTAGTGGAAACAATGTGAGAATATAATGCTTTTTTATGTAATAAAAAGATAATGAAACTTGCATGTGACACACAATTAAAGCACATAGTTACACAATGAATGTTGTATATAATATGGCCACAGAACCTCAACCACACTGTATCGATGAATGAGAATTCAGCTTCTAAATAAAGGTATTGGATGCCAAAAAGCTAATTAAAAAGGCAAAAGCATTTTTGATAAAGGCATTGCAGTCGTGCTCAACCCCTCACTCTGATTGTGTTGAATAAACGATATTTTTGGAACATCAATACTCCTGTTGGGAAAGTTTGTTTCAGAACAATTCTTATTTTTTTTTTTTACGAACCATATAGTCAGCCAAGTAGGACGATAGTTCTCATAGAAAAAAGCTCCATAAATTTGCATTATTTCTTGTACATACTGTACTTTTAAAGTCATTGTTTTCGGCAACCAACCTCATTCGTGATAAGGCTGCATGGCCACCTCAAAGACAAACAGACAATTATGTACTTTATTGTTGAGAAACTGAATTAGCAAACTGGGTGAAGAAAGAAGAAGAAGGAAGAGGAGAAAAAGAAGAAAAAGGAAGAGGAGAAAAAGAAGAAGAAGGAAGAGGAGAAAAAGAAGAAGAAGGAAAAGGAGAAAAAGAAGAAGAAGGAAAAGGAGAAAAAGAAGAAGGAAGAGGAGAAGAAGAAGAAGGAAGAGGAGAAAAAAAAACAGGAACTGGAGAAAAAGAAGAAGAAGAAAGAAGAGGAGAACAAAAAGAAGAAGAAGAAGAAGTTTTGCCAGTATATACTACTTTAATAACCTGTATTAAAATTAAGTGTATTGAATAGGATAGGATAGAATTGAAATTAAGTCATTCAGTTCAAATATTCTCTACTAACAATGATTCTTTTCCATCACATTTCACTTTACGACTTCAGGCTGACCCATGAGATCGATGACCTCAAGCTCAAGCTGGAGCTCTCTCTGCAGGAGCTGGCGAAGACTAAGAAACAGCTGGATGAGGTCAGCTCTGAGAAACTGAACCTGTCTGCATCACTTTCTCGCACAGAGAAGCTGCTGGATGAAAACGCAGATGTGAAGGTAGGAACTCATTTGGTCAACTCACTGAGGCCTAACACCGAGTATACACTATCAGCCCAAGGCTGTGCTGAGGCCTAAGGTGGCTATGACCTTTTTAAATTATCAATATATTTCGAAAAGCTTTGAACATTTTTTTCATTTCGAAAAAGCTATTGTGAAGAGCTAATACTAATTTTGAGCTGAAATTCATTTAGTAAAATTCCTTCAAGGCCAAACAGAAGTTAGTAAAGTTGTCTGACCATGAAAGGCAAAGACAAATTTGAAATTTAAGCAGTACAAGATTTTTAAAAATCTACACAAACAAGGAATATGAGCAGGTAAAAATAAGATAAAGGAAGAAATGTCTACACAAACAAGGAATATGAGCAGGTAAAAATAAGATAAAGGAAGAAATGTCTACACAAACCAGGAATATGAGCAGGTAAAAATAAG
>JBDFRD010163555.1:0-12248 GCA_039654405.1 Bullina lineata | reverse complement strand
TCATTCTCACAACACTTGCTCAGCCTCACAACACTTGCGCAGCCTCAGCCTCACAACACTTGCTCAGCCTCATAACACTTGCTCAGCCTCAGCCTCACAATACTTGCTCAGCCTCATAACACCTGCTCAGACTCAACCTCATAACACTTGCTCAGCCTCATAACACTTGCTCAGACTCATAACACTTGCTCAGACTCAGCCTTAAAACATTTGTTCAGCCTCAGCCTCAGAAGAGTACCTAAGGCTCATAGTGCTTGCTCACACCATAAACAAAAGATAAAAATAACAGGGAAGGCTGAAACAGAAAGAAAACAGAAGAAAAAACAGAAGGACTGGAACAAGGGAAGAACTGAATCATTGAAAAGAGCCAACATCTTTTACAGTCATCTTCTTCATTTTTCCTGTTGCAAATAATTTACTGTTTACATCAAGACATCAAAGGCTTCAGCTAGATCCTTTAATTATTTCAACAGTCATGTTCCAACAAAGAGCAAGACACAGTGAACATTCAATTGACACTAAATGAATCAGGCATTGCAGTATAATATCTGAAGGGCTCAGCGGAAAAATGATCAGAGTCACATTTTTCAATTTTTAAGAAAATCGAATATTTAAAATTGAAATTCAAAATTGAAAATGTAATTTAAAAAACATGCTTATTCTCACACCATTACGATAACAGTATTTCTGATTAATTTGTATCATAAAAGCATTTTTTATGTCAAAAACTCACTTGTCAACAAGATATGATGTGATTATACCTCCACAAAGGCAGGTATTGCTTGGCTACTACATTACAGACTTTGATCATTTTTCCACCGAGCCCTTCATTTGTTACAGAGCTCAAACATTTCATGTTCAATAATACTTTCCACAGAATGATTGCAGTACAAGAACTTTGCAATCACTTCATTATTTACTATTCCTTTACAAGGCTCTTGCAACAGGATCAAGGTTTTACAAATAGGCTTATGCTGTTCTCTTCATACATTCAACAATCAAACTGTCTAAGAAAGATCAGTATTGTCACTGTACATGTTTACTTAAACAAGTCTGTGACATTGTCATGTATCTGGAAAATGAAGGTTGAGAGCCTAAGTGTCTAGTGTTTGCGATTATTTTTTCGTATAGAATACAATCAATAGAGACTTACAAAACCAAAATTCTACTTCTTATTTTTGAATTGTAAAATATGAACCTCTCTAAAATGAAAATAAGCTCACAAAAAAAAAAAGAAACTATCAAAGACACACACAACTTTGATTTATTTTTCGGAGAATAATTTTATTCATGGAGAAGCAGCACAATTATACATTAATTTTCCCAAACAATTCAATAGACAAAAATGCAAGAAAGCCATTCAGACAAGCCTATTTGTGAAACCTGCCATTGCATTTCAACTGTCCAGCAGTTCTTGAATGAAAGCAAGAAACATTCCAGAAACAACAAGCTCCTCGGAAACAAACCAAGACACTTGCATGTGCAAGCACCCAATGCACACAATGTCTGTGTATTTCACATAAGGTTACTGAAGCATGTTCTGAATGCTATGTGTTAATCACTTCAAAGGCCATTTAATCTCCTGTTTCACTTTTTACTAGCTAACTCTACATTCATCATCATCAATGCCCCTCACCCTTATCAGGGTACAGGCCACCCACAAGGGATTAACTCTACATTCAATATTCATCAAATAACAAAGAAAAGGTTCAACTTATATAAGGTCCCAAAGAGCCACAGCATTTTTCCAGTTTCAACAGCATGAAGCTGAACAGATGATTCAAATCACCACCTAAGCAGGATGCTAGTCTGTCGAAGGTTTACTTCCATAATATAATAAACCGGTACTCAATTCACATCTGAGTGGCGAGAGGAAAAATAAGTTCTTTCCTACGGACACAACATTTATAAGTATTTAAGTTCTTCAAAGTAAGGAGATTACAAGGCCAATGACAGTGATCAATAATGCTCAGAGCAGCACTTCAGTTGCCTTTTGCGATCATCATTCACATTAACATTACAGTCAAGATATTCTTCAATCAAAAGGTTATTAAAATTTCAACACACAAAATGTTTCATACATCCACATGTAAATGCAAACTTGAAATGTTTTTTTCTCTTTACTTGCATTAAGTACTTCAATGTATTCAGCTTCAGACACATCCATTTCAGTAGTTTACACGCTACACACTGAAACTCAAAAACGCTCTAGAAAGACAAGCAACTTGTTTGTAAAATTTGCCTCAAATATTTTTTTAAGATATTAAAAAAGTCAAGACTAAATCGAAGAAAAATCTTACTTTCTTCTGGATAAAACTTACAGATCAATCATGAATTCTAACTTAACATTTCTTTTCTAACTTTAAAAACAACAGTAAAAAGCACATCTCCTGTTACATTATTACAATGAACATTATCAACTACAAGTATATAAAGGTATATTCATTTTATTTCCCTGTGCGATAGCCCTCAAGTTTCAATGAAGCTAAAATTAGCGGATAGTCATAAACGTAGATGGTTACAATGAAAAAAAAAACATTGTACAATTTTCTAGCCTTCAAAATACCTGTGGATGGCACAGTGACTAAATGGTTAGAGTGTTGGATTCCCAATCCAAAGGCCCTGGGTTCGAACCCAGATAGTGAATCTGTTGTGTCCTTGGAAAAGTCATCTTACACCATTTTTTTCCTCTCACACCCAACAGCAAGTTGGGTACCATAGCAGTTTCTGCTGGGAAAGTAAAAATACGGCTGACTAGTGACCTGAGATGAAGTAAAAATCATCTGGTCCACTTCATGCTATTGAAACCTGGACAACCTACGACTCTATGGGCCTCAAGGGCCTTGAAGAAGTCTACTTACAAAAAACCAAAGTGCTTTATAATACTTGCCAAGGTACCATATTTAAAGTGCATTCTGTCTCTCTATCAGCATTGTCAACACTAACATGTCTTTGCCAAAGGCTGTTTGTCCATCGAGATTTTTGGACAGAAATTTTTTGTTGAAACATGATTTCACAACTTTCCATTAAATATTTTGTATTTAACAATACATTCAAGTTAGCCCATAGATTAGAAAATGAATATTGCAAACGTTTTTTTCACGGTTTATATAATATACAAGTGTTTAAAAAATAAATAACTCCAAAGCCTGCTCTATGAATACACATTTAAGAGGCAATTTATTAGTTTTCACCGGCAGGTTCAGAACAAAAAAACTGTTGTACCTCCAAATTTTCAGAATTAAAACTACTGGACTTCAAAATCTTGAAGTTTTTATTGTTTACTGCATTATATTTTACCTGCTATATGCTTTCTATGCACTGAGTTCACAGCGAGTCTACAGGTGAATTTGACTTATAAAAATGACACAGGTCATGAGTGTTTAAATACCATGAGTGAAAATAGGTAGTGAGAATACTCATGATAAGTATCTCAGAATGAATTGTTATCAACGTTTAAATTCAACAAGATTGAGAAGCTTTACAGTAATCCTTCAATTAAAAATAAAATCCCAAAACACCTTAATTACATGAAAAGATTCTTATACAAAGCTATTTTGCTGCATTTCAAAGCCTTTTACAACAGCTAATATTCTCTTCGGCAACCACGCAGTCAGTCGTTAACTCACAAGAAGAAATTTAAAGAGGCCAAAACATTATAAAAAGTATAAATCAGTTATACAGCACCAAACTGCAGTCAAACAATTCAGCATCCACTTGCATGATAAAAAAATTAATAAATAATGAGAATTCATAACTTAAAGTTTTTTTCTTTTAATTAAGGAAAAAGATGGGAGCATAAAAATGATACCTAATGGATACAACATAAGTGAAGAGAAAATTTGAAAGTCCATTTTTTTGGAAACGTGAAATATGGAGATACGACAATGTTGCTCTGAACCCACCATTCTGTACGTGACATACAATCAATTGAACTCTTTTCTGTATTCTGTACACCATATCACTAACACCAACGTGGGGACAAGGCAATTCATATTATACAATCATCACAGTCCTCTCCCATCGTGTATCCACTGAATAAAAGATAGAAACATAAAAAAAGAAAAACACTTATCAAAAGCACACATTAAAAAAAAAGCAAATAAATGTAATGCCAAGCTTGCATTAACATTCGCTGATCTGTCCACAATCACAGTTTCCAACTGACATTCCTGGTGAAAGTATAGTAAAAAGGATCGAAGGCATTAAGATGAAGTGTACAAAAAACATTCTCGAATACAACAACAGCTGGAAAAAGACATTGAACTCAGGCGTGCATAATAAATGCTATTTCACATTGAAGTAAAAGCAATGTTTGTCCACAGAAACACAGGTAACAAACAAGAAAAAAACCCACTCCTGCTATCGGTCAGACACAATGTCTTATCACTACATGCACAGAAACACTCTCAAGAAGAGACACACATTTTATTAAACTCACTTCACTGACAAATGAGATTTAGCAATATGCATTAGGTGCACAATAACAGCAGCCAACCATGGGTGAGACAATGGACTAATTCATTCTCTACAAGAGGAAATCCAACGAGTTGGCTTGGTCATGGCACACCAAGTTTTTCCTCCTTACTGTTCTCTCTGTCTACAATGTCAAATGCATGTTAAACGAAACCTCATTTACTATGGAACAGAAATTTCGCGCTATTCAAATTTTAAGTATACATAGTGGTCCTATTATTGAGAATTTATGAAATGCTGATCATTTGCAAACAACCAAAATTATGTCATAAATACTTGGCAGGGGATTGGGGGTGAGAGGCGTTAGGGTGATAAAAAAAAATAAAGAGAAAAAAAAGGAGAAAACAAAAGATGTTAATTATTTACAAAGACATTGCACAAAAGTGAAAACTTTGAGAAAATCATTCTCTTTAGATTCAATTTTCAGTTCTAATATAAATAAGATATTTACACCATTCCATTACAGCTTAGTTAGGTTTAATTACAAAATTTACAATTCATTAGAGCATGAGGTGGGAGATGGACGAAGGAAATATTAAATAAAAGTATGTGTATTTCTTCAGACCTGCCATATCCAATGTTGTCAGTGAGATGAAGTTCCCAGTGCGCCATATAAAGCAGTGGGTTCATATTAAAACAAGGCAAACCCTCTAAAAAATTATGTGATGGAATATTACACTACCAACCTTAATTTTTTTATGGTGAACAAGTCTTGATTCCTAAGCCTTCAGATCTACAATGGGCTACAAAAATGAATATTTCAATGCATAGAAAAGAGCCAAGTAGAAAACTTGTCGACGGCCTATGCCCCAGTGGGGACGAAGGGCATGAGGAAGCAGTATTAGTCTCGGAGTATTGAGTCTAGTGTAATTAAATGCATATTCAGTCAGAGTGGATTGTACTTCTTTCAACCAGGTGTTAATGCATTTACTATTTCATATCTACTTCTCGTCGATTAAGTTTCAGTCACACACTTCTTCTAAGCCCAAGAAAGAGGGGACAGGCTGAAAAAAGAAAGAGAATGAAAGAGAAAAATATAAACCTGACATAGTTGTGAGAAATGTACTCAATTTCACCCTTTTTACTTCCTTCCTTCGCTCTGAGAAAGCCTCAAAACAATATCAACCGACAAAGCCTTGAGTGGAACCAAAAGGGAAAGCGGAAAGTGGGAAGACCTACGCAGACATGGCAAAGAAACAGTGAGGCAGAAATCAAGACTCCTGGCATGTCGTGCACAAAGCTGAAGAGAAATGCCCAAAACCGAGTCCGATGGAAAAGTGTTGCTTTGGCCCTATATTCCTCCGGGGATACAGGGGCATAAGTCAAGTTACTTCCTTCCTTAGGTCAGACCTAGCATCCATAATTCTGAAGTAATTACAAGCACAACAGAAGTCAAGGAATTGAGCGGAGAAAAAATTGTGAAGAAAAACCTAGTGGAGAGTGAGCAGGAAAATAAACAGCACTGATACTCTTCAAGACAGATGAGATGGAACAAGTCGACCCCATGGTAACAAGTAGTAAAGTACACAAGGACGAGAGTGGGGAAAGGAAAAAAACAAAAAACAAGTGAGAACTTGTACTACGAGAGAATATATGTGATTTTTGATTTGTTCCCAATTCATTGAAATACTTCATCACTGAATGCTTCCTATGAATTAAAAAAAAAAAAGGAAAAAAGAAATAGCAATGATAATATGAGTCGGAGATTTTTGAGTGGAAGCATATGTGCAGGCTGAAATGAAGATTAAGCCAAGAACACATGGAGCACAAGCACAGTGGCTACCAGTAAACTTCAACTGATGGATCAAAGGCAAAAGAGTCACTGCCGTCTACTCCCTAAGAACTTGGCTTCTTTTAAGCATTTCCTGACAACCCTTGAGAAGTCCACATTTGTCAGTGAGTTACGGTTCTCTTTAAGTTTGTAGTAAAAGTATATTCTCTTTTAGAATCTGAATAACTGCCTTTTCACTGAGAAATCAATAAGCCTAGCTTTGAAGCATAAAATCAATGAATCATAAATTGCCTCCAAAGCGGCCAATACATTGTACTAAGAGCGAAGGTAGCTCCCAGAGAAAGTTGATAATAGCAGGTCTGCAGTTAATACACA
Source organism: Bullina lineata (assembly GCA_039654405.1). NCBI lineage: Eukaryota > Metazoa > Mollusca > Gastropoda > Bullinidae > Bullina > Bullina lineata. Next base: position 5,665 of record JBDFRD010163555.1, on the reverse strand, counting down.
CAGTTCTGAGCACCAGGAAGAAAAACCGAACCGAAGGGTCAAGTCAAAGATCTTCTGAATTGTTGCAGTAATGTAAGGAATCCCGTTTTTCCCAAAATCAATCAGTCATGATCTCTCTCTCTCTCTCTCCTCTCACTCCCTTTCCTTTGACACAGATTCAGTTTTATGAATACATTTTTCAAAAATCTCTCTCTTTCTCTCCCTCTCACTCCCTTCCTTTTGACACACACATTCTGTCTTACACGTTTCTCATATTTCTCCCTCTTTCTTGTCACTTTGTTCAAAATGCGTAAATGGTCGTTACAATTATTTCCAACATCACTCACATCATAGTCAGAAGATAGAGACACTTTGTGATTTAACATTTGCTAGCAGAAATACGACCAGTCTAGTATATTTTTCTCTTACAAATGCACGCTCACAAAATAGAACAGAAGACTGACACAAGTTTGACTGCCTGGTGACAGTTATTTGTGGATAACCAACAAGGCAATGAATAGGACAGTTGTATATGCACACAAAGGAATAGAAAGCTATCTTTGAGACAATATAACACAAAGCATCCTCTAAATTTGTTTCAACACTTACAGAACCGACTCCGTCTAGGATTATTAGATTGACATTAATCAATAAAAGCTTGCGTTCACTACAGGGTGATCTGAACAATAAGCTTGCATATCAAAACCAGTGAGCAAGCAGTGCATCAAACTACACAGAGCACATCTATCAGTGATGACATTCCTGGCAGAGAAGAGATTTTCCGTATTATTTTCAAAAAGCCACATGTAATGATCACAGAAATAAAAGTGTTTTACTTCCTCTTAATTCACACGATTCATTCGATGGCTGGTAAAACAGCAAATAGAATATACTCTGCTTAAAATCACACAAAAATCATTCCCTAAAACAGAATGAATTTTCTCTATTAAAGCAAAGTTTGATTGTTAACAACTTAGCTAAAATAACTACACTTAAAAAATATATGTAGATCCTTGCCATCAAAGAAGCTGAGAACGCTATTCAACTGTAGTTTGAAACTTCCAATAAGTTAATTCAACAAGCATAAAGTTTGCATTTATTAGTGTCACAAAGCATTCTTGTAAGAATTTGTAATTACTCAAACCTCTTACCGACTTGCTTTCTTAAATAAATGTAAAATAATGATTTCTCTATCCCAGCCTTCAATTTTGGCGACATAATAACAGAATATTCCAATCAATATTACATATAACCCTAATAATGAATAATAAAATAAATATCTCCTTCCCCATAATGAGTTGTCATATTTATTTATAGTCTTTCCATAATGATGAATATGAAAAGTGTAAGTCATTAGAGGGATATATTGCAAACTAGTTCACAAGCGTTGTACAACTGCCGTCCCAAGTCAAATACACTTGAATCATCGCCACTGTTCGAGTAGGCTGTACTCTGATAAAATAATCTCTAACCGTCATTCACCAGCTGTAAAGAATTAGTTTTAGTTGGAATATGAAACACACAAAATAAGGCAGCTTATTCACATCAACCTACAGGAAGATCAACCATCAGATAATTAATTCACCCCGTTTTGTAATTATGCACAACTTGCCCAGTAAGTCAAAGTTTACCATGGATTTCAGTAGTTCCTTCTTTTCCAGTGTCTTTTGTTGTTTAAGAAACATAATTTAAAAGTTAAAAAAAAAAGAAAAGAAAAAGCTTCAGTAAGACGTGACACAAAGGAAAGAGACATGGGGAAGTTATAACACAAATAATACGTAAAACACAATGTTCCCTGAAGTTGAGAAAGGGTCAATTCCCTTCATGGCGTGATGGTGAATAAACCTGAGGAGAGAAAAAGAGAGAGAAAAAAAAATTAAGGCATCAGCTCAACACATTGAAGTCCATAAGAGATCTCTATTATTATTGCACAATCAGCTGGGGGCTTACTTAACTTGACTTAATCCTCTTCGTTCCCGGAGGAGCATAGGGCTGCAAATCAGCTGGGGGGAGGGGGCAGAATAACTCAGCCAGTAAGGAGTTCACTTACTGAGGACATGGGTCCCGGATGGATTCCTAACAAGAGGTGGGTGGATTTTTTCGTTGTGAATTTGTTGATCTTTAATTACTCCCCTACTCTAAATAGGTAGTGAAAAATCTGAACACAGCGCTGTAATGGAGGTGAGCTACAAAAAATGGAGATCCTTTGTGACTGTAACATACAAAACAGTCAGCCCGGTATTGTGGGTTGAAAAACATCTGTAATCAGGACTCCCTCTGAGTTAGTAGTGGTAACTCACTAGAACTTGATCTGAATGCTTTAAAAACCACCCATTTGTAACGAGGCTTCAGAATTCTGTATCACACAAATAGCACACCATGATGCAATTCTTTTTCTCTGGAGGTAGAAAAGAGGCACCTCCAAACTGAATCGTAGTTACACTATTGTTGTAAAATTGTGAATAGAGTTTCAAGCTAATGAAGTCTAAGAGTTGATCCACATTGCTTATGCTGGGTGGTATTGCAGAGTCCCAACCAAATTTAATTGACAGTCAATTAATGCCGACAGTCACAAATTCAGGAGATTTTATTTTTACAAAACCCAGGTTGAAAATGATGTAGCAACATTTGAGCACTTTCGATGAACACGCCCAAAGCCCAGTGAGTTACACATTGCTGTCAGATTCCTGATACTATTCTATATAAATCATGCAAATTCTTAATCCTGGTAAAGTGTAAATTAACCTCTCACTCGGTGGTGACAAGATCCACAAAAGGAATGTGACTACTTAGGTTAGGTATGCCATGAAAGTGCTCAAATGGCTACGTACAGAACAGTCAGTACACTAGTCGTCACCTCAGTTTACAATTGTCGTATGTTCACTCAACTCAGTTTTGAGAAATAGCGTTTCAAAGAAATTTTGGTACATGTATTGATCAAACTTGGTAGAGAAAATCTTGAGCAAGTACAAAATTACAATTACTTAGGGGTCATGAAGGAAGTAGGAAATGTCAGGACAGGGTGGCCTGGAAAGGGATCATTAAAACAAACCCATACACCGAAAGGCAGAGTTGGGGACAGATAAAGTAAGTAAGTATGTCGTTTCACTGTCTGTTCCCTGAAGCGAAATAGAGACATACACAACACTATAAGGGAAAAGCTGGCAAAATTATCGATAGATTTCGATTCTGCCATGACAAAAATAAACGCACTCAAATAACGAGCATGGGACACGTAAAGGATGCAATCAAGGTACACAACAGATTTTGTGACGCAATCGGTTCCAAATTCATTCTCCATCTGACCACAGTCCTGAGACAAAAAGGACACTGTATTTATTGACAAAGGTATTCAGTTTGCGATGAGTGTAAATGAAAAGCCGCAGGGATCCACATGAAAGACCAACGGAAATTATTCGTCGTGAGGCAGGAATCAGTATTTAGTTTGTCGCACATACAAAGACGCCAAACTATTCATAGAATATTATATAAACCGCGATTGAAGACAAGACGGTAAATTCCGAAGTTATGTCAAGAAATCTTCCCAGTCATTAAGACGTATAGACAGCTTATGGCCAGTTTTTAGAGATATGTGCTGAAACAGTTCTGGTGAAGACCCTCAGATGAACAGAGCCATGCTTTGAAGAGAGACAAACATTCAAATTTTATGTGCCACACCTTATACTAGAGCCTACTGAGTAGGGAAGGGTCTGAATGCCAAGCTGTATTGGAGATGAGCAATGAAATCGGAGATCCCGTATGTATGTACGTTACGCACGTTAAAGATTCCTTGACAATCTCAAATCTTACATTACTTACAAGAGTAGGCAAGCGCCGCTGTCCGGGCAAAATTTCTAAATTTCAAAATTCACGAACGTCTTACTCTCTATCGGAATACAGGTCAGACTAGTTTCAAACGTATTGACCATTGTCTTTCCTTTGGAATAAAAGACAGTATGACTGAGAGAGGAACAGCGCCTCTGGGCAAAGCGTTGTTTTTAAGAGGCTGCCCAAGATCGTGAAAGATGAAAAGAGCCATACATCCACAGAGTTGTGTGTGTGTGTGTGTGAGGGGGGGGGGTGTTAATCCCATATCATTTACGATTCATGCTAGGTAAATAGTAAATGCATTTCGGCATACGAATACTACAAGTCAATTTCATTGAGGAAAACTTGAAGCGTAAAGGGTGAGCTGCCTATCTCACAGCCACAACATGGTCACCGCAAATGGAAGTCACAAGGCAAAAGAACGTAAGGACGACCCAACGTATCGACAATCGCTGTCTTCATAAGGAACAACTGATAACAATAAGTAACAATCACACAAAAGGTGAAGAAAAGAAGGAAAAGAATAAGAACGGGTATGAAGCTTAGTTTATTCTTGTTCTTTTCTTTCTCTTCTCCTTTTGTCTGATTGTTGTTATTGGTTGGTTGGGGTTTTTGTTGTTGTTTGTTTGTTTGTTTTTATTAGTTGTTTCCTTTGAAGACAACGATTAATTGTCGACTCGTTGGTTTGTCCTTGTGTGCTTCGGGATTGGTCTTTATCGTTGCGATTTCTAATCGCATTGTCCGGCTTCCATGCAGCCTTTATCTACTTTTTGCAACATCATCACCGCCAGGATTTAAAGCCGTCGTTTTATCGACTCCGATATGTCAGTGGGATAAAGTGGTCTCCACATGAAGACAGAATAAATAAATGTCAAACAGTTATCGAAGCGTAGAGATGCTTACACTGAGTGATTCATGACTAAAGGACCAATGGAAGAACAATGTATATAATGGCAGTAAACTGAGGACTTTACTGACATAATAATACTATTATGAACCTTGCTTCTACCCATGAACGTCTCACTCTCTATCTGGACTCCAGGTCAGACTAGTTTCAAACGTATTGACCTTTGGAATAAAACTAGTATGACCGAGAGAGGAACAGCGCCTCTGGGCAAAGCGTTGTTTCTAAGCAGGAGGCTGCCCAGGCAAAGCAGCAATATAGCCGTTTCGATCGTCTGTGAAAGATGAAAAGAGCCATAAATTATGAAGCAAACGCCTTTCCTTGCGACAGAAGTAAGAAACTGTGGGGAAAGACAAGACAAAGACCAATAGAAGAGGAAAAATGTCAGCATAAATGTCAAGTAGCAAACACAACCAAATGAAGCTATGAAACAAGACTGAAGCCCAAGCCGCATCAAAGCAGCAATATTAATATCTCGACGTTCAAAACATAGGACTTATCTCATCGTCTGGCAGGCAAGGGAATTTCAACCCATGAAGACAGTAATGTCGAGCGTTGGTTTGTCTCCACGTATTTTTCGGGATAGCTTCTTTTAGTTGTGTTCGCTACTTCGTATGTTTGAGCTTCCTCGCAGTTGTCATCCATTTTTTTTTCATTTAACAGAAATGCCGTTAAACCGGTAACACCGTCCAGAAACCAGGAAGTAACATTTCGTGACCGTTGGTGCAATGGAAGTCACAAAGAACAAGAAGCAGAGGTAGACTTGAGGCATTGTGCGGGCAAGGACAGTTCAACCCAGGATGTAATAGTCTAGCAAAGATTTCCAAGGAAAAAAAGGAGGATGAAAATCGCTCGTCCGTGGCACATATCGTGTCATTGATGATGGTGATGATGATGATGATGATGACGACGACGACGACGACGACGACGACGACGATGATGATGATGATGATG
>JBDFRD010163445.1:0-12248 GCA_039654405.1 Bullina lineata | reverse complement strand
CACGCAGAAATACGGTGGAAGCAATTCTTTGCGAACCCCCCCCCCCCCCACACACACACACACAGGGTGGCTTCTGTGTGCTTCACAAACAAGTGACAAGGACGTCACAGCCTACAGGATAGGACCAAACGTGTTTTCAATGGTGAACAACAAAGACAACATCAAAAGATGAAGAAAGGTAAACTTGACTGAAAACTTATACATGTACTGTAATGAATAATAAAAGCAAAGAAGTCGTAGTCGTAGATTTTCTATGGCCTTCTGCAAATTCCCACAAAAATAGGAGGTCGATTTTGGGCCTCACCGACGAAGCAACCAACAAATGTATTGTCTGTGTGAGATCTAGAGGTCTAACTAGTAAGTCTATTAGGCTAGATGTAGGTCTAGATCTAGATTCTAGAACTAGCCGAGGCTAGAATCAACCAACTTCTTGGTGGCATAGGCCTACTTCCCAAAGCTCAAGGTCGCAGCCGAAATATGTCAGAATATAACCTAGGTCTCACTCCTACGCAAACCGCCAAAGACTGACGTCGACATGATCGTATGCTTATTATCAGATAAGTATTGTTTCCGAAAAGGCAGACTACATAAAACGTGCCGCAAATGATGCGAATGGGATTGTTTGTTATTTCAACGTGCAAACTATACTGTAAAACGTCCTGTAAATCCTTCAATACAATATTCAAAGCTAGATCTACACAATGCGTACTGTTAAAATTATCACAGGCCTTTGGCCGCAAGACTTGGAACCATTCACATTCGAAGGACAACTTTGGCAAGTTATAAGATTTATTTCTGGCAATAATAATTATTTTCACTTTTGCTTGCCGCTCTCATCTTTGAAATTACTTGAATCCAAGACGACGCCCACCCATAGAGAAGGTAATTGCGTATCTAGATGTAGGTAGATCTAGATCTAGATCTAGATCTAATGTGATAAAGATAGATAAGGTTTATCTATTTTGAAGGAATAAATGTACCAGTACTTTTTTATCTGCCATCCCAGTGTGATAACAAAGACATGTAGAATCCAGTATCCAGATTCTATTAGGCACTGGGCCTGTGACCCGTGGCATAATAATAGGCCTGCCCATAGATCTATTCAGTCTATAGATTCTAGATCCATAGATCTAGATCTAGTCAGTGTCATTTCAATCTAGAATAAAAAAAATGTTGGATTTATAATATTAATAAATGGTCATTAAATTATTTTAAACTATCATAAAACATGCATTTTGTTGACTCCTTTTGCTCAATAAATGTAATCATGGCCGGCATGGCCTCACAGCTCTTTGGGTCATTTCTATGTTAGGCTAAATTCGCCGACATTTCATGATCGTGATTTTACCTAGATCTAGATCTAGAGCCTAGGTACCACTTTGATACCACTTTGAATTTGAAAATCCCCGTTCCAGTGATCCTTCAAAGGGCTGCAGTTTCAGTACATGATTATTTATTATTGAATTAATCTTTTTAATGGATCCAAATCGAAGTGACACTGACTGGGTATTTTATTTTAGATCTATCTAGATTTTAGATCTCTATAGATTTAGATACGTCTAAATCCAAAATTACTAAACATGTATTGTATTATATTCTTTACATTAAAAAAGTCCATGTATAGATCTAAATTATATACCGTCAGCAAAATCGAGGTCATCCAGCTATTCCCAGAGTATCCCCTGGATACCGTTCCGTTTCTACGCTGTGTCTTCTGTGTCCAGTCTATGGCCAGCAGGAACAAGAACGGAGGAAGTGCACTAACACATCCTTGTCTGTTCCCCACTTCGAAAGCATCGGTGACCTGTCGTCCATGGACCATCCTGCATACCACCCCTTTGTAGGAGTTCCTGATGATGCTAGCAATCTTCTTCGGCACCAAAACGTGCTATCACTTCCAAAGAGTCCGCCTGTCCACGCTGTGGAATAATTCTTATGGTCAGTGAAGTTGATGTGAAGAGGCGTATCCATCGACTGCTCCAGAATGATGCACAGCGTTGCAAGATCGGTAATTGTGAAAGCTAGCCTGTGTGTGTGTGTGTGAGTAGACTGTGTTGTCGAAGCTCTCTTTCATCCTGTTCAACAGCACACGGTTGAACACCTTACCTGGGATAGACAGCATAGTAAACCCTAGATGGAACAAAGGCTTGGGCCACCTATCTTAAGGAGTTTGAGGTAATCCTCCTTACACCCTGACCGGACTAGCTCCTCCCATATCTTCTTAAAGAGGGGGTAAATCACTTGGAATCGACGTCAGCTTTCAGAGCCTCTGTTGGGACGATGTCGGGTCTCGCAGACTTGAGGCTATTTTGCAGCTTGTTATTGTTAGCCCTGCGGATCTCTTCTGTGTTGGGTGCATTGCAGTCCATCGGCAGGTCGTTGTCATCTCGATGGATATCTGGTTTGTCTTGAGGTTCCGATCGGTTCAGGAGTTCTTCAAAAAGTTCCATCGATCTGCTTTTCTGATTCTTTCCGTCGACTTTTCCATCCCTGTCTTTCACTTGTCTCTCTGGCTTATTGAGTTTCCGAGACAGTCTCTTCATGTTAGCACACATGTTTCGCATACATGTACTTCCATGGTGGGCCGCTTTGTGTGCTTCTGCTGAGAGTCCCTCTATAAAGTTCGTTTTGTCCTTCTTGGTGCTTTTCTTAACGTCTGTATTTATCTCTACATAATCCTTCTGAGCCTTGACTTTTCCACACATGGTATGGTTCTCCGTTAACATGTTAAGTTATAAATATATATATCCATTTAGCCTTGTGGATCCGCTTGTGTTGGAACAATGTTTCTTTTATCCCCAAGTTGCTCGTGGCGCATCGGTCAGCGAATCTCATCATCATTCATCACGCCTGAGACCTGCTGCCCCATGATTTCTTCGTAGCCCTTATCACTGCAAAAAAAGATACATGTAATGTATTGTCGCAATGTTCACTTGTTTACTTTTGTTCCAAACCAATTCACATTTCTTGTACACTGTGTCTCTCCCCCTCTCTTTATGATGACACATTGTGCACAATAAGTAGAGCGTCATATTTCGCTTTATATTATATAATTATATATGTTTTCCTTTATTTTGTATTTTTACAGGTTTTAACTTACATTCTTCATGTCCAGTTCAGTGGCTTTTGCGTATTTTGGTTTGGAGGAAACATTCAAAAATGGAAGTTCCACATTAGAGACACATTCAGGAAATAACTTCAGAAACTACTGCATTGATGCTAATAATGTAGCAAATGCAGGTGCTGCCAAAATGGGGCCAAAGAATTCAAAAAGCTGCAAAGACAAAAGATACCAACCTTTTTTCAATGTACCAGGCAAAAGAGAACCAACAATTTTCGATCCCCGTGTGGGTGTGGGTAATTTGTCCCACAGCAACAACCATTTCTGCAATTTCTCCAAGACTATCAGACACAACAGCACAGTGAAGACTCTCACAAGTTCCCAAGTCATTGTGAAAACTAAAGAGATGAAGGAATTTTTCAAATTAACAGGTAAATATGTATTTAATGTAGTCTGAATTTCTTTGAAAGAGAATGGAAGAGTAAGCTTGAGAACGGTAAATGGCATGTGTGCATTGTGAACAGTAAATGGCATCATGTGGATTGTGAACATTCATTTTTCCAATGTTAAGTAAAATTTTCTTAATGATGTACAGAGGAATTGTTAAAATTTAATAATTTATGTTTTGCTAAGAGATGGCAAAACATGAAATACATTAGTCTGGAATAGATTTAGTTTGTCTGAATAGTTTTCATGTCTAAGAAAGACCCAAGCAATATATTTTATTATACCTGTTATAAATCTCCTTGTTCACGAGACTAAATTTTATAAAAATGTATAAATTATAAGGAACTGGTATTTGTTCCATGTATTTTTTTTTGTTTGGATTAACGACATTAAAAAGAACAATTTCACATTTTGACAGATGACTGTGTTATACAGGAATTTCTCACAGCAGACAGTTGCAAACGAATTGCTGATAAGGTTTGTAATTGATTTACATGTACAATGTATTAATCTTTTCTGACAATTCATTGGCTAGTCATAACATGTTACAAAAAAAAAAAAAAAGAATACGAGATCTTATTTTAACAAAAAAAGGATAGACACATTCGTACTCTTGCCCCCTTCTCTTTCTCCATGCAAGAAGTACCAGTAGGCCTACACTGAATCTTGAACATTCTTAAGACCCTACCTATGATGATTTTGTATAAATTGAGGTAGCCTACATTAAATGTTTTTTTTCTCTTTTGTAACTCCACAGTATCTCATTGCGATGGTCTTTGCATATTTCAAAAGAGCAAATTTTTCCCTAAAGGAATATAACAGAATAAATTTTTTTCTTGGATTGTAAGTACATGTATTCACAGTATTGTCATCTAGCACAAGTAGATCTGATTTTTAAAAATTACTACACTGTACTGCCAAGTCAAAATATGATGTAGACATATTATTTATAGATCTGAAATAAAATTACAAGCAAGAGAACACCTTTCATACTTTACAGGCTCAAAAAGTCCTGTTTTTGTTTTATGTTATAATCAGTTCCAGCCAAGGGGCTTCGCCCAGAAGTCCATAAATCAGTCTGATCTTACCCATCCTATCACACTCTTTCCAACGAAAAAAAAATTGTTGAAGTTTCACCACATTGTAATATATAGACAAAAAAAAAATGCATTTCTTTATTACTAATATTACATGTATTTGATAATTGCTTTGAAGGGAACTAACTTTCATTATACAAAAAAAACAAAATGAGTTACCACAACAAAATAAGATTTATTACCACAGAAGGTCATATATGTTTAAATCCATTTTTAGTTATAAAAATCTTATTTATCCCATCATTTCCACTTCGGTACGATTTACACCAGACTCAGCTGTACCATTGTTATGATCTGAAATGTCCTTTGTTTGGTAAAACAAGGGGACTAGAGACAAAATTATTACAGTTTGCTATTTTGTGTGTTTTTTGGCCATTTTCTTGCACAGGTACTTAGCTAATGATGTAGAAGAAGATGAAGAAGAACAAAAGTATGAAATATTTCCATGGGTTTTGGGAGAAAAATGGAGAAAAAAGTATTCCAACTTTATCAGGATGAGGGATGGCCTTTTAAAACAGATTGGTTACAAAGCCATTATCAGCAGGCGATGCTGTGATGAGGTAATTTGTCTTATATTGTGTCTGTCTTCCAGTGTGGATAAAATACATGTAGCTCTAACAGCTTTTCATACATGATTCACATATTCAATAAAGTATTCAGGGGTTCAAGTTCTTGCCATTTCTGCAATTTCTCCAAAGAAACACTTTATCTTCACAATAGCAAGTTTCTGTAGGTTGGTCTAAACAGCCAGGACAGGAAAGATAATTAATAAGCTTGTATTTTATGTAATCCGAATACTGCTACTAGTGCTACCTATTTTATTATATCACCTTACAAAAAGGTTGAGTTATTTTATGGCCAAGTGTTTGAATTTCAAAAACAACCTTGATGGGTATATTTTCATATTTCACCACATTTTACAATTTTTGACTGCATTTTCAAAATACAAAACAAAACTGAGCTTACTTTCCATGAAAAGAATACACACTGATTTAAAAACAAAAAGGTCTGATGCTGTAGTATATTTTGTGTACCATTGTTTTGTTTTGTGTTTTTTTGTGTGTGTCCATGCTTTCTATATTTTGGTCTCTCAAAATGAATATGTTACTGTTAGTTAGTAAAATGTTTCCCCACTAATAAAGAATAGTGAACTCAAAATTAATGATAATGTTTGCATAGGTGGAACAATTTGGAATGGATTTATCTACTACCCTTAGACACAACTTATTCACATGACAAAAACTGAATCTCACAATTTTCATCAATAAACTTACATGTACATTGTATTTCAAAAGTTATGTTATAATTATTTTCTGTAATGTAATTTTAATTCACCTTTCCTTCGCATTATTGTTTGTGCTGACTGACTAAAGGCTAAAATACATTGTAAGGCAAAGAATGGAATGAGTCTTGAACTTGAGAATTTATTGCATTGATGAGGAGTTTAAAAATAAGTTTTGTCACACACATGACCCATTTATATCTGCAGATGATGATAATAAAGGTTAAAATATAGTTCAAAGCGATTAACAATTAACACAGAACATTTTTGAATTGTATAAAGTTAACACAGAACATTTTTGAATTGTATAAAGAAGTTTTAATTGAATTGAGTAAGGCACTTCTTTTGCACAATGCTTTAGATCATGGCAATTGAGCCAGACCATGACCTGTGGAAGCGTGAACGGCCCATTCACCATGGCGGAGCGGTGCGAGGATACATGAAGGATCCCAATGATGATGGACTTCCGCGAGGACCTAAAGCTACTCCCCGGATCTGCCCTGACTGCGACATGACTGACAGCCAATATGACTCAGCGAGTCCTGCCAGCACATCATGGTCCATTTCCACTGGAAGTGGAGAGCCATCGTCTCCAGAGATGCAGAGTATGCAGCCTCCTTGTTTTGACACACGTTGCTCCAATTTCCTCATGACAGGTTAGTGCCACCTGTTGAGTGAAAAATAATACGTGATCATCAGGTTACCTAAATGAATATCAAAAGAATACTGCGACTTATCTTATCTAGACCTGAAATCCAAAGTCTTTAAATGTAATTCATAACACAATGCCTAGTTCTTTGACACAGAATCTAATTGAGGCCTCTTAAAAGTAACATTGCTCTAAAGTTTCTTAAGAGAGTAGTGTATCGCCAACAGCTGCTTACATAAATATCAAGTTTTTTCAGAAGTAGTGAAAAGTTCTTCTGTATGAAAGTGGGTGTACAAAGCTTTTAGTTAAAATCATCTGATTAATAATATAAATATACATGACATGTTCATGATTTATTTTGGCTAATAAAATACAAATGTTATTATTTTCAACAAATTTGGTAAAATGTAGATCTAAACACGAGCAGTTTTTTTTTAGCAGTTTCCATAGTGCACAAACACCTACAATCCAGTAAATTAAATTTTATTGGACTTTGAGGAAGTCATACTTCCCCAACTCTTTTTGGTTGAACAGTACATTCTCCACCCAGTGGATGATTGATATAGCCTACTTGTAAAGTGTATCCATAAAGCATAGCAAGATATTGAGAAACATTCATCATGCCAGAAGTTTGGTCTCAAGACCATGATTCAATAACGTTTCAAAAGAAAGTTGTCATATGCGGAGTAAAAATTCTTTGAAGCAAAAAGATGTTATAAACGTATTTAAAAAAAAACAAAAAAACAACAACAAACAGACAACCCCTTACCCCCCCTAAATATCTAATAAATCTATCTCATTAATTAAAAATGATCAATAAAAAAATTTGGAATTTTTGAATTTCTTAGACAGCAAAACAATGGTCAAGCAACTAATTAGGTCATGTACCAAGGGTTCTTTGTTCTAAATAATGTGGAAGAAAATAGATGCTCTGATTTATTTCTTGTTCAAATCATTTCAAATGCTGAAACACAAAACGCATTCTTTCCGTAGGATCTAATCCATTTTTTTTTCTGTCTTAACTTCGTTTCCTAAGATCTACAAAAAAGTCTTGCGGAAGCCAAGAATACCGACATCTGGCCTGCCACCGAGGAGTGACTAAATGTGCGAGTGGCCTCGTTATTGGACAGACTACTTCATGCCTCATTGTAAATAACAATGTAATTAATCATTGTAATGATTGGAGATGCACGCTTTGGTAATTTCTAATGAGAAGTTCATTTACCATCTGGGATTACTGCTGTTAACTACACTAACAACATTAAAAAATAAATCTTTTTGTAATGCAACACTGTGATATAATAAATAAAATAATTAATTCCATGTGTACAGTAATAAAATGAGGAAACCTTTGGATGTGATGTGACAATGTCAGACATAAATTAATAAAAAGAATTCAAACATGAATATTACTGTACCGTACTGTGATATTACATTGCTAGTAACTGTTCTGACCATGATCTTTGGCTGTTGAAGTTCAACAATAAATTGAATTCAACTTATTCTCATGTGTCGAATCTTTCCATTTTTTCTGCAGCACAAGTTCATAATAATATGACGAAATAAAGTTTGCTGCTACTAGCCTGGGCAATCCATTCTGTGACTCGTACTTTAAGTGAAATAGTGTATGGACAAGCAAACTGAAGATTCATCTTATTTGTGAAAAATGGATCATTCAAGTAAATTTCAGATCAACCAGCTTCAAGTAAAAAAAATCAGGTGACATAATATGACCCTGACATATACTTACTTAGTAAAGCAATATTGACATGATCATTCATAAAGAATCTTATTCATTGAATACATTGAACAAATTGGAAAGTAAGAAAACACACAGCCAATCATAGCCAAAAAAAGAAAAAAAAAAGACTATTATTATCATCATGGAATTTTGCATATATGGACTTTATCTTATTAACATCTCTTTCAAGCAAAGATCATAAACTTCAAAGCACAACAAAGGACAAAGTGATACAAAAACAAACAACAAAATAATTGAATAATGGAAACCACTAATTGTTGTATCATAAAAAGCTCACTCTTTACATAAAGGAGTCTTCAAGTGTTAGTTTAACCACCTACCAGTAATTTTATTTTCTGTTTTCAGCTTTAGAACATGCTTGAGTTGACGAATTCTGGCATTAATGTCTGATAAGTTGTCAAGCTGGAAAGACAAAAAAATTGACTCCTTTGACACATGTAAGAGAAAATCATGAATGTTTATTAAAAACAAAAAATCGTTAATTCACAGTATCATTCCGATAAGCCAGAGTCTTACATCACACTGAAACTTCTAGTCCCAAAGCTCAAATCAGGGCAGCTTCAATTCATTTCAATGCCATAAGATTAAAAGTAAACTCTCCTTTGCAATAACTGGACGTTATTAAAGGAAGTTTTAAAAAGTGAACATTAAGCTCATTTTATTCCTACAGAGCTGTCACTAAAACAGAAAAGTCCACTTTTTCCATAGTTTTCCAATTTTTCTCTTTTAAAGATGTGCATCAAATTCTAAAACAGTCTAAATTTATTTTTGAGGCGACACCTCAGTGCCAAAGACGCATCAGTGGTGAACTTACTTGATCCAGTGGCTTTTGTTCCTTGTCGTAATTCCCACCATCAACTTTTGTATTACCAGGCTTTGGCTTGCCACTTTGTGGGATCTAGAAAGTTAAAAAAAAACAAATAAACAAACATAAAAAAAAAACAAGCAAAAAACCACAATACAAAATCAACTCAACTAGCAACCTCATCCACATTCAATGTTTAAGAAAACTGGAAATTTGTTGAGAAATAAAATTAAATGGATAACAACTTCTCCAACAATAATTTCCAATCAGTAGGTGGTCACATGACAGAAACGGAAATAAATATCAGGAATAGTGTTAGTTGTTAATTTTATGTGACGTTCATTTTAACCATTCATTGCGCATACTCCTTTAAACCAACATCAAAGAGCTTTATCGATGCCCTACACTTCTAATTGCATTTGCTCCCTGTCTGGCAAGTAGAGAAAAGTGGACATGCAGCTGATTAATGATCATGACCAATGTTTGTCATGACTACAACGTGGTTTTGAAGCCAATGTTTTGCAGTTAAAGTTTCATTTCAAAATTAAGAGTTAGATATTAGACAAAATTTTTAATGTGCCAGAAACCATGAAAGAAAACAGGAAATGTGGTAATGTGTCAACCTAACATCAAATTGGTAAAAAAGATGACAATATTTTGAGAGATCTAGATATGGCAATGAGAAGTACAGGCACCCCCTCCTTTCGTGCATGCTGCAAATAGGCGCATGTTCACCAAACTCGGCTTCATTAGACCTCGACAAACACAAAATTATTAATATAAAATCTAAGGGTGTGTGCCTGACGGACTCTTGCATGTCAATTGGTTTTCTTTTTTCAAATAATGCAAGATTGTTTGTTGATGGTAACAGGGGCAATCTTGGTCCTTTTTTTAAACCAAAATTAAGCGCATTCACTTATGTGGACTCTACTGTAGAAATAATTACTCTCACTTTATAAGCAATACCAGATATAAATCTATATCAAGAATTGGTAGATACAGTGGTCTCCGCTAAAGAGCCCGATCCACCCAAGAGACCCCTATTCTTGTGAAACAAAATTTTTTCTATACAATTCAACCGTGTAAGAGCCCATTTTCAACTACAAAATCCGCCAAACAACATGACCTCCTTACCCGATAGATTTTTTTTTTAAGCAGCCGCTGCCTAAACCACCAGAAACACTGTTAGTCGCCCTGCTTTTGTTTTTAAGCTAGATCGTAACCGTGGTGGAAAGCAAAGCCCCATTCTCTCCGCACCTCACCCATTTTGTTCCCCTTGGCCTATTTGCGTTGACGCGTTCGGCCTATCCACTCTCATCAACATCGCTCAAAGCATGTCCATCCAGCTGCATACCCTACCTGTCTTAAACCAGTCATAATTGCTAGATCTAGGTGTTGTGTCCCGCCCCTATTCTCTGATCAACACCTTCAGCATCCCCACTCCCCCATAGTCTCGATGTCGTGTAGCCCCACAACCCAGTCTCACCCCTACTTTGCCGCCCATACTTCACATAATATGATGAAACACCGCTCTTTGTTTTGGTCTACGTCATGGAAGCGGCGTCTCAGCGAGGGATCAGAACCAAGATGGGTATTTAAGTTAGATTTATGGAAAGGAGCCGCCAACGTCTTGCATGTTTTGCGTAATGGCCTACAGACAGGGATAGTCTGGCAGGGAATAAGCATGATTTTAATTGATGTTTAAAACTTAAGTAAGCCAATCACAGATTAATTTGGTCAGTGATGACGCTCCATTAATGTGTTAGTGTCCCCCACCCCCAGTCTGAGTTGCGTAGTTCAATTGTAAACATCACTTTTCTTTGAAATCTGTCTAAGAGCCTACTGTCGTTAAGAACACGGTCATCGTGTCTCCCGAGGGGCGGGTTCTTAGGCGGAGACCACTGTACCACCTAATAAGAGGATTGTCAAAAAATTAAAAAGAAGAAAAAGATGAGACAAGAGATCTTACCCCGTTACGAAAATATTCTGGTGAAAGTCCTTCCAAGAAGCTTATTCTTTCTTCCAGAGCTTTCACTCTTGAGATTACATCCATATACACTGAAAAAAGCACAAGTGAGAAATGGGATGAGACAATTCAAATAAAAAGTCCTTATAAAACTGTTTCTGTCATACTGAAATCATTTGGTTATTCTTGCAATATACTTTAATGTGACAATTACTGACGTTTAAACTTATTCAAGCTGTTCATTGAAGCTAAGTACTTGGGAGCAGGGAAACCATTTTAAAGCACATTGTAAAAGTATTTTGTGCTTACTCTCTGTTTTAGCTAAATTGATGACTTTTTTGTTCACAGTCACTTTCATTGGAGCTAACAAAACAACCAAGAAGAATAATTGGAAAAAATAACTTACTTAGAAGTTGACTTTCTGTTTTTCACATCAAACTGAACAAAATTTTTGCTTGTCTTGGATCCTTCTCCAATGAAGCAGACATTTTAAACAATGTTATCAGTCATTCCATTGAAAGTGATTTTCATGAAATGCTACTGACAAGTACTATCAACAGCAGCCAAAAACTCTCCCACCCACAGTTTCATTTCACAATTAAATCTCTTCTTAAGGTGATGTCATATATGTAACTTAAACAGCCCTAACCTTTGTATG
Organism: Bullina lineata; assembly: GCA_039654405.1. NCBI lineage: Eukaryota > Metazoa > Mollusca > Gastropoda > Bullinidae > Bullina > Bullina lineata. The sequence continues at coordinate 521 of JBDFRD010163445.1, read as the reverse complement.
AGGAAAGACAGAACTCATTGAAAAATGTTGATCTTTCTTGACAAAGAGCTTACCACTGTCAAGATTCAAATTCACATGTCTCTCCATGTTGGTTAATCTCTCTTCTATAGCTTCTGCTCTCTCCATACTCAAAGGCATGCGAGTAGCACAGTCATCTGTGTCAGGTGGAAGAAGAGTCTGGGGCCCATAAGCATTCTCAACTCGCTTTAAGGTTATGTGGCTCTTCTGTCCTTCCCGACGAATGTAGACGGCGTCTACACGAGCACAGCTATTATCAAAATCTGTCGCAAAAGGGGAAGGCGAATAAGGTTAAATGAGATGCCACATTACATTGTACATTGAATTAGTGAGCATATCTCTACCTGTAATAGTAGTAGTAGTATCGTTTGGACTACAATTCTATATTATTTTTGTCAATCCAAGTCTCAAATTCGTCGTCACATTTGTTAACTTGTTCATAGCCTCCTTCCAGTCTTGTCTCTGGGCAATGCAGCACTAGATGGTCTGTGTCCTGGGGAAAA
>JBDFRD010163334.1:0-12250 GCA_039654405.1 Bullina lineata | reverse complement strand
CTCTCTCTCTCTCTCTCTCTCTCTCTCTCTCTCTCTCTCTCTCTCTCTCTCTCTCTCTCTCTCTCTCTCTCCTCTCGCTCTGGCTCTCTATTTTCTTGATACATTGAATTTTTTAGGTTTGTAAACATTTATAATTCAGGGAAGTGAAGGGATTTTTCATTATTTTTGAAAACGATTCTTTTCTTGTAGCCTCTGAAATTATTTGAAAATGAACATAAGATGACATGTTTGCCCAATAATTTTTGTGTGGGGTAGATTGGACATGCAGAACATACCTGCACATATGGTTTGATAGATCCTTCACCCTGCTTGCACAACATTGAATCTAATGAGACATTTATATGATAATTGTAGTTGTTGACGTTCAATAATTCCGCCTTCTGTGTCTGGCCAAGCTATCTAAAGGTGCCACCAAAGAGAATGAGAGCAAGCGGCGTGTGAGTACAGAACTCTTGTGAGACTCTCGATTGTCCCTAGCCAGGAGCAGTGTGTTAAGAGTTGAAGAGTTTTCATTATTGCACTTGTAGATGCTTTGTGATAGCACTAATGACGTGAAGGAGTGTTAACCCCCTCGCCCCAGTTTATGCCCAGTAGAGAGTAGTGGTTCGAATATCTTTGGAGTGTGTCATTAAGTTACCCAAGCTTGTTCAGTAGAGGGCTGTAGAGGACCAATCATTGATCATGTTTTTTTTTTTAATGTTTTTTCCCACAAGCTGTCTACAATGTTCTCCTCATAAGACCTCGGTTTATCAAAGGAATTGAAGTGGACATTTTTTTCTATGTAATTAACTTCATGAGAACTCTTTGTCATTACTAAAAAATCCTCAAGCCTTTTGGTACCAATGTTTATTTAGTTTTAGAAAATCCACCATCCATTTCTTGTTTAACTGCACCAATAGAACCTTTGAAGGTCCTAAGTCAGGCTAGATTATTTAGTGTGAGCCCCTCGGTTTTCAATACTGATTGTCACAACATTGCTCTTTTACACATTTCCATAAAGATGTCAAAGGTATGAAGTGCATACAGATATTACGTACATGTACAAATCGGCTATCAAAAATCTACTTTCATGTTAGATTCCATTCCACTTAAGGTCCTGGTTTAATTGTCTTCCAAGGATGGGGATCTTATGAGGAAACCGTTGTACTTGGTGGGGGTTTTGTTTTGTTTTGTTTTTTTAAACTCTAATTTACGTTCGTGTTGCTGCTGCTCCTTGTCCTCTCTTGCCTCTTTTTTATTTTTATGAATTTTTGCATTTTGAGTGAAATTTCTATTGATAGGTTTTCTTCTTTTTTACAGGTTACCTTTGTTCATAGGGAGATAGCAAATTATAGCATGATCTTTGAAAGCCTGTATTTTATTTATATTGTTTTGTTATTTCTGTTTTAAGAAACAGTCAGGATGGCTAATCACTAATCAGTGCTGCATTTGACACTGACCAAATCTTGTATTCATAATATTTCAGTCTTATCTGATATTTAATAAATAAACAAAAAAAATTAATTCTTCCGCAGCCAAACACTGAACGGGCATTAAGCATCTCTATTTTTTAAAATGGTCGTCTTCGAATCAGTGGGAATTTAGAACAATGTAAAATTTGAAATGATTAATCATTGTTGTAACCTAAACAACCAAGACAGTCAAAGAAAGAACCATCTACAAATCTATCTTATAGCAGAAAAATCTTGCTTTGTACCTGTGAGTGTGTGCAGTGATTTTTAAAAGAAGCTTGACGCACATGAAGTTCTTAAAAACAAAGGAGAAGGGAGATGTACCTCACTACTTATTTATCTGTTTCCTTGGAATTTGTTTTTGATGTGTTATGTTGGTTTGTTATCAATTGTGTCTGACTTTTTTTTTTTTTTAACCCTTTGAAAAAGAGTTTGTCATTAGTGTAGAAAGTGGGAAGATTTAGACCTTTGCATACTTTATCAAAAGTTTGTGATGTACGGAAAATGGCCTGAAGACACCTGGAAAAATGTTGAGATTAATCTTGTAGTTTCTCTGAAGAGGGCATCACTGATGCTAAATCTAGTTAGGGTAAGCAGCCCAGTGGTCATCGAACAACAATGGTTTTAATAGGAAGAAAAAAGCTTTGTGCCTCAAGTTGTAAGCTTTTCATTTTATTATTTCATACCCGTCACCTACAGTTTACAGTCGATGTATGTGAGGAGTTATAACTTGTGTTTTTTGTGCCATTCAGCAGTGACTGTAATTTGTAGTGTGCTTGAAACCACTTTCATATGTTATATTTAACATATAATGATTAATAGAAAATGAGCAAGATGCAGTGAGTGCAAGATTTCTGTTCTGTCTGCTTGACTATGGATTGGGCAAATCCGGCATGACAAAAAGAGAATGACGTTGATGGATAAACAAGTTTTACAACGCGTGTATAAATGCTGGCAAAGAAGTAGCTTGTTTTTGGCTTCTTGCTTCCCTAAGTGTGAAGGAGCAGCAAGTAGAGTACACACAGTTAACTCTAGTGTTGAACGGATTCACTCTAGTATGAGGCTGTACAGAAATGGTGAACAAGGTGTTGTTGTTTTTTTTCCTCCTCAGAGTTGAGATACATAGCTATTCTAATGGATTCATGTAGATATTTCTATTTGCAACATTAGCTTGAAATTGCTGGGTGTATGTACTTTTTTATTTCTTTCTTTATTTAACATTCAGATGACTAATTGCTCATTCTGGTTGAGATCAACGAGAAAAGGGAAACCATGACATTTTCTTATAGTTATTAACATTTTTTCAGTGAGAAATTAATTACAGTGTGTACATTGTGGAAAGCCAAGAGTTTCAGTTTTGGCTTTCCATGGTTTGATAGGTGCCATTATGAATACAGTGTACATGTAGGACAGAAACTGGATAGAGATAATGAATCATCTTTCCTCCTCTTTCTCTCTCCTTCCCCTCCAAAGATTGTATTGTTAGTACATTTTTTTTATTTATTTATTTATTGAGCTTTCTTTTTCATCCTTCCACAGTGAGACCACAGTTTTGATGGTTGTTCAAAGAAATTTAACTAGCAAGCTAGTTTAACATGACAATGAATTGAGACAAAGCCTGTGCTTATAAGACATTTTTTTTTTCATTAAGTCTGCTTTTGCCTGAAATGGTAGTCTTGTTGATGTGAAATCCAGCTGTTGTTTTCTGTGTGTTAAAAGCTTACTTTAGAGTTTAGCTTCTGAAGAGGGAATCCCATTATCATCCTGAGCTACGTTGGATAGAGCAGTGGAGTGGTCAGCATTGACATGGTCTAAATTTTTCATATTTTCTTTCAGTTTTCTAATGTCCAGTCTTATTTGTAAGGAATTATGGCTTTTAAAAATATTTCTTACAGGGATAGGAATAAATAGGAATTCCATTGCTTCTCAGCGTCAAAGTTTTGTTCCTTTTTTTCTGTAATATTGTTGACATCCCTAATAAATGGAGTAAGCTGCTCATACAGATTGATATTTTATTCTTTATGGGATATAGGATTAATGGGGTAAAAGTCAGTTTCATAGTATAAAAAAAATGTTACCTTTGTTACAGGAAAAAGTCGTACAACTGTACTGGTGGCTGAGTATTCTCCTCTCACTCGTGGACATTGTATCTTACTCTGTGTTGTCTCCTCTGTCCTCTTCCTGCTTCCATCAGTTTGTTTTGCAGACTGCCTTTCCGTGTTCAGAGAAATAGCTTTCCCATCTAAGGTCTAATAAGGGGTCTTTTTGTTTTGGCCCTACGTTTGTTTTTAAAGGCCTTGCCCTTTGTTGTTTGAACAATCATGGTGCAGTTTCCTACTTCTCATTTAATTAAATCAAACACACGAGTGGTTTATTTCATTATTTTTTGTTCTTTACTGAGTAGTAATATTTCAGACACATCCTAATTTATTAGTACAGTGAACCTTGAATACAATGAGTTTGGATCCAATGAGACCTGGCATTCAACAAGCAAAATGAAATTTTATGCTTTTTCCTCTCTATTTCCTTTTGTATTTGTACCTCAGATGGAATGAGTGAAAAATCTTAACAGCCTTTTGAACATAACAAGGTTATCTTCTTGAAATCTGGTCCTCTCATCCCCATGTGACATGGAGACATGAGATCCATCCTCTTTGAGGCCATTCCTTTGTGCTTCTTACAACAAAAGGTAATCCCACCTCGACTGGGTCAATCAGCAAGGTCAATTTAATTGAACCAATGAAATGTAATTTACTGCACTGAAGGTCTAGTCCTAGGGTGACGAGACAGGCTGACTTCGTTAATGTGCAATGATTACATAGCATGTAGTCACTATTCCTCTGACCTTGTTTTGAAGAAGAGCTCAGATTAAACGAGGATTAAACATGGACACTAGCCTGGTCCCCATGACCTGGCTATATCTGAGGTTCACTGTATTATAGTTGCAGAAACGTTTCAGGAATGTTGCTCTAATCCCTGTTGTAACAAAGAGTTTTATTCTTCAATATTTGTATTGGTATGTCTTGGTAAAACAATTTATTTTTCCTTGTATTATTTACTTAAAAAAAGCAAATACTGCTTTTGTGTTCTTAAAGTAAATAGATTTCTTTATTTCTACAAAGAAGAATCATTATGTTACTGATTAAAAAAAGAATATTGGGATTTCTCTATTTCTACAAAGAAGAATCATTATGTTACTGATTAAAAAAAAGAATATTGTCTCATCAATATCAAAGAATTTGGATCTGCAAAGAGATTTATTCTGGTTCCATTGAGATTTTCAATGACAATTTGATTTCACTTGTCCTGAGTTTGACTAAGCAAGTTCTTTGTTTTACTGTGACTCATGTTTTGTGAGCTACTTGGATGTTGTGTTGCATTGATCAGTTGCATATTGTGTTAAAAGCAAAGAAAAAAAATGTTTTTTTCATTGATTAAAGTAGTCTTTTAGTACTACAACATATTTCGAATAATTGGTCCGGTATCGATGCTTCAAACTGTTATATTGATGAAGGTTTTGAAATAACTAAAATCTAAAAACGATTTAATTTTTTTAATGGGTACTTCAGATATAATGAATCTCCTTAAAAATTTAAAAATAAATTATTTATATAAATGATAATTTAATGATTTGACCCGTCTCCGTGGCTTGCTTTCAAATGCCTTGCAAGCATAAAAAATCAATTGTCAATAAATTCAAAATTGATCTGTCTCAGTCACTACACTTGTATTTCATTTAAAGTTTGGGTGGGCAGTCTTACTTTCTCATCAGCAGTTTCATTTTTTAATTCTGAATGTGCATTTGTTGAAAGGTTTGGCATATGAAGATGGTGGTGTTAAGTAACAAAGAGTGGCTTTTGAAAAATTGCTTAGGTTTAACACAGCAACAATGCCACGTCAAGCCTTATTTCATCTTCACTTTTAGACACAGGTGCACAATGTGACAATGCTGTTTTGTTGCCTCTATGTCAGAAATTATTGTGTTGAAACCCAGCAGTTTCCTTTGATACTGTCCTCTTTCTCATGGCATTAACCTTAATAAGTCATAATGATTTGCTTGGAAATGGAATGTTCATCCTTTCGATTTGACAGTCATTGAGTTGCCACATGGTCAAATACAGTGCCTTCTAGTTGTAAATTTGTTTTTTTCATTGGTTTATTCAGCACATCTTTTTCCACAAAGGAAATATCTTTTAAGAAGTTTTCTCCTCATTAAATCTCTTGCCCCATTGGCATGGCTGCTTTTAAGTCAGTTGTTATTTGTTATTATACTACATACAACCATGCAGTAATTCTTGTGTGTTGGCTCATCTCCATAGAGGCAGCCAGGACAAGCGTGGCCTCAGAGAATGAATATTTGCATGGGAAACAAGGTTAGAATCCTGCCATTGTCTGAAACAGTTTGGCCCATTGATTATACACTCAAAGAAATTCTTAGGGAAGTTAGAGCAACTAGATTTGTGCAAATCAAAGAGGAGACTGGTATGAAATTCACAGACGTGAACGATCAGATTTACAACAGTGTATTCTTTAGCGTAGTAGGCCAATAATCTTGACTCCTTAGTGTTTTATAAAGTCTAATTTACAGTATGGTAAATCATTTCCTGTTTTTTGAAGGTACCCTTTTTTATTACAAGGGGACAAAATAATTTGTGCAAAATTTTTTTCGTGGGTAGAAAGCCCTCAGCTTATGTATAGAGTATGCACAAAATGCTATGAATTTTTCTTGTCCATTACTTAAAGGAAGGGCATGACAATTTACACTGCTTGTGTTGCCTTCATAATTTATAACGAGGTATGTTATTTTTTTTCTTTTTATGATAACCAGGACTAAGTTGTTTTTTCTTGCAAGACAATTTTCGTCATTCAATACACGTAGGTACATTTAGCTGTGTACAATGTAGTTAGTATTTGTGAGACGAAATAATCAGTGAATTGACAAAGGCCTACGAATAAGATTGCCCTCTGTTTAGTCAGCAATATATTCCTTTAGCTTTGAGTGTACATGACAACAGACCTGCTGTCTGTGGCTGTAGCATGTCAGTGAAAAAGTACTTTTCCAATGCCCTTGCACTTGTGAGCTGTAAATAGATGACATTCCTAAAATTGATAACACTCGACAGGTTTATAATATATTGATGATCCTGTAGGCATTCCACTTTATTGTGTGCGTGGCTTATGAAGTAGATTTTTATTTCCTTTGTATTGTGGAGAAATGCATACTTGAAGTACAAAAATTCTTATTGTTACCCAAACATCAAAGTGGCTGTCAATTTTTGCTAGGTCTCTTTATCTCTACTCATCCTTTCTTTCCCCCCAAATGACATGAATGTTGCCAGCAAACATTTTGTCACAGAGAAAGGTATTTTATGTATTCTTCGCCTACATGTACATGTATCATGATACTCATTTATTTATCATTGTATGTAGAGATTGTCTTCGATGAACTTTTGTTGCATGTATGTACACTGTTGTTATTATTATGATAACATGTATTGTTTCATGAAATGTATAGGGTGTTAATAGTGGCAAACGAAAATAATAATCCTTTGATTTGTCATAAGCTCAATGTTAGCATGCTTGTTATAGAGCAGATACTTGATATATCAAGCTCTTACTGTGTCTTTAAAACACTGGGGAGAATTTATATTACATGTATCACTGTTAAATTTTGTTTCTTCCCAGCCTTTGTTCTGTTGGTGGGGTCAGGTCTGCCTGAAGTAGACTTAGCGAGTTGAGAGTTGGAACAGACTCCTTAAACTTAGATGTGGATTAGTCAATCAATTATTTTTGCTTAATGCCAGAATATTTTTTGGCTAATTAGTAATACTGTTATTACCCTTTTTTTTTCATAATTATGGTGTCAGCCTCCCAAAATACTGTGTAAATGATACTCAATTAAAAAAAAAATGTTCAGTTATCAAACAGCAAGTGCTTTTTGAACATGTTATTCGATCAGCAAACATGTGGGTCCTCCAACTTAGTTTAAACTATCTCTCTGCTTAACATCCAGCAGCAAATCCTGCAAGAATCTACATCATGTAATTGGGAGTGAAGGTTTGATTAAGTTTGTGCATTCATGTTTTAGAAGTCGTTTGCTTACTTTCACAAGGTCACTTGTTTAATAATCACTGACTATTTACTGAGCTTTATGATGTTCCAGTTTCTGTTTGTGCATGAATATCGAAGTACAAAAATAGATACAATACATGTATTTGGTTCAACACAACAGTCAGTATGACTTCCATGAAATTGTTTATTTTTCTTCTTTGTTTAATTAAACAACAGACACCTACTTAGTCGGTCTAATTTGTAAACGAAGGATAGTAACTGTGAGCAGTTTCAGTATTTATAAATGATATACTATGTATTTCCATGAGGTCAAAATGAATTTTATACTCGTAGCGTTATAATATTTTTATATTTGTAATAAACTTTGTTTTTTGGGTTGTTGTTTTTTTTAAGTATCCCATAATAGTAAAAAAAAAAAAAAAAGTATGTACTACTTATTATTTGTAACTCAGTTCAAAGCTTTTGTCATTCAGCATTTATTATTATTATTATTATTAATATTATTAATATTGCTGGTCTAGTGCACTGTTTATTTTCATCTATGCAAATGAAAAATCACACTTGGGCTCCATCCACAGTCACAATTTAACAACTATAAAGGCAGTACATGTATCAGTTGTAAAATGTTTCATTCCTTCTTGAACGTAAGACGAATCGTACCATGTAATTATTGTAATCACTTGAAGTAGTCCAAGTCCTAATCAAGGCCCTGTAGTCTGTCCTGGAATAAAAACCTTGGGTCTCTACAAACATTGCGGAGCAGTGTTTTAAAATAAGAAAAAAACCTTAAATTGCATGCAAAACGATAATGAGAATTAATAATATCTGTTTTGTATGTTTAATGTGAAACGCAGGTGTATTTTATGTGTGTACGGCCGTCTTCCTTCTGTTTTTGGATGTAAACAGATGTAAATTTAATTACCTTGTTATCTTGAAAGCAATGTTTTCTTTGTCACAGAGTAGGCATGTTTGGGCTTTTTGTTCCAAGATCTTTTGATCTCAGTTCTCTTTTGTTTTTCGGTATTCTTTTGCATTTATGGCACAGGCATGTAATAGGTAATACAAATTGGGCGCAGATAAAATATTCAATTTGTGCGACATATAATATTATGTCGATCTTCAGGACCTCTATGCAAAGAAAAAGATTTGTTTATTGTTCATAAACATATGAAGATGTAGTGGTATGTGCTTATGAAGTGTGTATAATATAATAGTTTTACACGGCTTTATCGTCAAATCATTCCCTCGAAGATGTTGGAATCCAGTGAAATCGGCTTGGCGGTATAAGCACATACATGCTCTGTGTAGGAAGAAATTTTTACCAGAAAAAAACAAGGTTGTTCATATTGTTAAGAAGAAAATTAAAACAAATTTGACAGTTCGCAGTGTAATTGATGACACAGGAACGTATTTTTCTCAACTCTGGAAGACTTTATGATTTATTGTAGCCGCCAAGTTTTTCTAGTCATGCCGTGTAACCTGTGTACAGGTTCCGTTACTTTGTTCTGCAGATTTCTGATTTTCTTTTCAATGTGAACATTTCTATAATATTTTTTTAATGACCGATTAAGAATTAAAATGAGACCTAACTATTTCGTGTTTGACCCCTTTTATTCCTGTGTCATATCTGTTTTGTTTTGCTTTTGTTTTACTCTTTTCTGCACGCAATCCAAAGATTGTATCTTTGTTTCATACAGTATCCTACTTGGGGATTTAACAAATTTAATATTACGAGGATAGATTGAAAATTAAATGCCTCCAAGACCACAACTCCCTTAATGATTGAGACACAATCGAAAAATACATCAAATGAAAGCTCAATTTATTTGACACAAGATGGTATATCACGTCCAACTTCACACAAACTTGAAAGTTTGCAGAGTTGTAGCCAAGTTGTTGGAGAGTATATATGTGCACAATTTGATTAAAATATATCAAATGCTTTTGAAGACACGACATTAGAGGCATTAATTTTCAATCCATCTTAAATTGTTGCGCTTGGGTGTCATTTCGAGCAGTTTGTAAACGTGCACATGTATTTTGTCGCCGGCGGGAACGTTTCAAAGACGTCACGTTCTCTACAGGCAGGCCGGAAGCCAAAAAGTCCGGCGATGACGGTTTACTGGTGGGATAGATTGGACGATTTCAGCCAATTTTCTTGTTACACAACACGTATTGACAGAATGCCAAATGGAGCCCAAAATCTAGCTGTACCAATGTGGCGTGAATTACCCCCGTCTGGAGTAAGCATTACATTCGGGATAACTTATGTTACCCGTGTGCTTTCCATTCTCACTTTTATGTTGTTAGCTACAATAATGTGAATTCAACAGGCTCCGGCATTATCTGCAGTCAAAGTAAACCTATGACAAACTAGTGTTTTGTCTTATAAGTGATGATGTATTATGTTTTGCTTCACGCTGCTGAAACCAAAATCAGCTCCCGCTCTTTTGGGTCTTCTATGTCTTGAAGTTGGAGGAACTAGTTTTACTCGGGGTCCAACAGAATGAAATGGACCTGTTGATTACTTCAGGCGGAGGGATGTGAATGTGATGAGGATGGCCAAAGCTCACTGCAATAAACAATATTTCTATGGACACCACAAAGGAACAAAAACAATGAGACATATGTATGCTCAAATACACAGGAGGCTCATGAAGATTTTGCTCAAGGCTAGAAAGGTTATGGCATTTGTTGTCCCACGTTGTCCAAGATCAGGAGCCCTTGGTGTTGCCTAAGTGAAGCGTCATTAGGAACAAGAGACATGAGGATTGATTGAGGTCATCGAATTTTAAAACACTTCAGACACAAGCTCACAAACAAAATTCAAGCAACAAAAGTTCTTTTCTCTTTATTACTGTTTATACCTGAGTGTAACAATAATTTGTCTTCGACTGAAATTGTGAAAAAATAAATCCAATTACTGTTTCCATGATACCAAATCGCATAAAATAGCATAAAATAGTCTGGAGAATGTCAAAACTTTATTTCAACTCTCACTAGCGGCAAAGAAAATTGTATGGCCGCATAGTATGTAAAACTTAGAGTAGGAGCGTGCATTCACATGATAAACTAAATGTCAATAACTACAGCCTGTTCAAGAACATACAATCCGGCATGGTTAAAATGTTAGCAAAATAAATAATAAAACAATCAATCAAATGTATGCCAAAAACTATGACATAACCCTCATCTAAATGAGATTACACGACAACCCTTGAAAAGAGAACAGAAAAAAGCATGTTCAGGTGAAAAATAAAAACAGTAAAATAAATATAAGTGTTATTTGAAATAAATTATGTCAACCTTTTCATTATCGTCACCATTATTATCAAGGGTGTCGTCTTGGTCATTGTCGTTTTCGTCGTCTTCGTTCTTGTAGTCGTGCTATCAATAATCAGCATCATAAACATTAGTATCATCATGAACGCCGACACCATCATCGTCATTGCCTTCATCAACGGGTCAGCTTTTCACTGAGTGACCACAACTTCTGGGAAACGTTGGTGTCCATCCCACGGTGGTGGGCGGGTTTCTCAACGCAGTCACTGAAACAGGCGCATGCAGAGAACTGTTAGGATACAACTAATATAACTACTTCACTTCAACTACACTACAACTACAATACCTACACAACACTACCCCATATTACACTACACTACATTACCCTGCACTGCACCGCACCACACTACACTACACTACACTACACTGCACTACACTACACTACACTACACTGCACTACACTACACTACACTACACTGCACTACACTACACTACACTACACTACACTACACTACACTACACTACACTACACTACACTACACTACACTACACTACACTTACTGTAATGTACAGTGCCATAGCATAGCAAAGCATAGCATAGCATAGCATAGCATAGCATAGCATACCATACCATACCATACCATAACATACGATACCATACTATACCATATTATATTATACTACTAATTTCTTCTCTATCCCACTCCTACCCCTTCTATCCGTTTCCGTCTATTTCCCAAGCAGTCGATCCCTTATTCAGAGTCTACTCAAGAGTGACGACGCCATCTTGATAGAGGAAGAGAAGCCCGATGACGTCATGGCTGTCTTTACAACTTCCGGCAGCACCGGCTACTCTAAGATGGTTCCGCGGACGTACCGGGAGAATCTGGACTATTGGGAACGTCATATCTCAAACCGCGTGTTTGACGCAATGGAAGTGAAAGAGAATGAAGGATTCTACAGCGACAGTGCCTTGGGTAAGCATGGTCTACTCCTCTGTGTGTGTGTTGTGTGTGTGTGTGTGTGTGTGTGTGTGTGTGTGTGTGTGTGCCTGTCTTTATGTAGGTCCATGTGTCTGTCACTCTTTGTGGTAAACACAAACAAATGCAGCTTCTCCGAAAAATACCAAACATTCACTTTTTTTTGCATTTATTGTCTGTGCGTGCGGCTGTCTGTTTATACTTTTTTCTTTCGGTTTGTTTGTTTCTTTCTTCCTCCTCTCTGTTTGTCTGTCTATGTATTCGTCTGTCTGTCTGTCTGTCTGTCTGTCTCTCTTTCTCTCTCTTGCTCGCTTGATTTGTATATTTAGTGTTGGTTTTCCAGACCTGTTGGTGTCAGGTCTGATATCGCCGACAACTCTCTTTCTCAGTATTTCTTTCTCTCTCTCTCTCTCTCTCTCTCTCTCTCTCTCTCTCTCTCTCTCTCTCTCTCTCTCTCTCTCTCTC
>JBDFRD010163223.1:0-12250 GCA_039654405.1 Bullina lineata | reverse complement strand
CGATTTACAACAAAACACTTGCTTTATCTTAAAATCGGGCTCCATCATTCAACGCGCCGTCCAATTTTACATCAGTACGTGCATTTTGGTGCTTTTTGGTGCGGCGATTTTTTCGGAGATCCTGGTATAAATGTTTTTGCTTAGCTCCATTATACATGTAATAAGAAGCTATCCAGAAAAACAAAGACAAACCAACACTTGACCCCTGAAGACATTTGCGCCGAGCGTTGGTTTGTTTTTATGTTTTTCGGGATAGCTTCTTTTGATTGTATTTGCCATTTTGTATTTTTCAGTTTCCCTGCAACCTTCATCCACTTTTTTACACACACACACACGACACGACACGCATGCACGCGTGCTATTGTAAGCGCCCTCCCTTGATCTAGATCGAGCTTTCCTTTTTCCCCGTGAATCTTTTACCGTCAGACACCGACATGATTTATTGTCTGTAGCCAAGAGAGTTGCAATGAATAATTCATCAGCGTTGTGGCCTGACTGATAGCGCTGATGATACTTAAACGTGGGATCAGAGTTTAGAAAGAGAGCAATTAATTACGTTATTGTTTTATGATTGTGTTTCATCTCTTGTCACTTTTGCTTCACGATACATGTACTGTGTACGATATCACGACTTTTTTGAGATTCTAATTAGCCTACAGCTCAAACAAAACGGAGAACATATTCCTGTAACATAAATGTAGGCCTATCAATTAAACGTACATGTTGTATTTTGACATATGAATAAACATTAATTAAACAATAATAATAATACATGTAATAATAATAATAATAATAATAATAATAATAATAATAATAATAATAATAATGATAATAATAATAATAATACACGAATCAATCAATTTTACATGTAATGCTGGTCATGTGCTGTTTTCGGGAATTTTCCGATGAGATAAGCCGCAGCGGATTTTCCCCCACCGTTCCCTGGAAATCAAAGGAAGAACGCAGTACGAGCACTAATCAATAAAATATAGAGGGGATTGAAGCTGCAGCTCCGCGGCAACATTCCGTCTTCGTTTTTGCATCGTCTTGATTAACTTTAAAAATCATTGCTCCTCATTGCTGACATCTGCTCCTTGTAAATCACAGCGCTTGAATGGATTGTTTCTGTTGGTTTACCGTCCTGGGTACTGGTAAGCTTTGACCTGTTGTCGCCGACACTTAGATTTGTTTTTGTTCTCGGGATGACGTCGTAGGTCGACTCCATACTTCATTTACACATAATTAACTGTTTTGAAGTTTTTTTGACTGTCGTACTGGAGTGCATTCTTTGCTGGTCCTCTGTCTTTTGGAACACCTTTTCGCTTGGGATTTTTTAGGGCTGCCTCTGGTGTGTGGAGGTGGCGCGGTTGCCGAACGGTTAGAACGTTGGACTCCTAATCCAAGGGTCAGGGGTTTGAATCCAGGAGATGACAGTGTTGTGTCCTTGGGAAAGACACTTTACACCATTTTCCTCTCTCCACCGAGGTGCGAATTGGGTACCGGCATACACAATGTATTTTGCTATGAAAGTAAACCTACGATAGCATCCTGTTTAGAAGGTGAAGTAAAAATCATCTATTCCGCTTCACGCTACAGAAATCGGGATAAGCTCCGGCTCTATGGGGCTCATTGGCCTTGAAGGAACTTTTTTTATGGTGTGTGTATTTATCTGTGCTTAGTGTATGCGTATGTGCTTGTGCTTGAGTACATGTACAGTTACTTATGCATGTTGTGAATGCATACGTGTTGCATGCCTATGTCAATGTGTATTTGCAAGCGTTTTAGCGTCATTGCATGCATAAGTTTATATGTGATTGCTTGTGTTATAAATGGGTGTGGGAGCATGTGTATGTGCATGCAAGCATGAGTTTTTACTTATGTGTGTGTGTGTGCTGTTGTCTTCATGCATGGATGTTTGTACGTTTGTGCTTGAGGGCATGTGTGTACACGAGAGTGTGTAAGCATGACATGTGTAGATGAGTGCATTTTCAGATTCATCTTAATGGATTCCTGGTCATATTTATATTGGGTTTGCACATAGGGTGCCCATGATTTGGACAATAAGGACAACCTCCAAGAATGAACTTCATCCTGCTAATAATGAAGATACTAATGATAGTGGTGTTGATGTTTATATTATGATGCATGATGTTTTGATGATATGATGTCTATCCTCACAGGGCTTTCCGCTCATCATCGTCATGGTAAAAATAAAATAAGTAGTGTTAAATATAAACTCACTAATAATGGTGCTCTGTATGCTTTACAATGTCAAATAGTACAACAGTAATTGATGTTTAAATGTCAATTTGTGGAGAGAAAAAAAAATATTCACTTTTTGCACAGTGTCACTTTTTAGAAGTCACAAAGGAGATAACATCTGTGAGTAAGTTTGTGTTTCCACAAAGAAAAGTCATTGAAGGGGAGCTATTCATTGAAATAATCAGTGTCATAAGACATTAATTTCTTTTACCGTTCAGTTTCTCCTTCTTTATGCTTTGTCGTACTCTTTAAGCCTTGCTTATTTACATCTCTCAGGTAATCGTTGACACGGAGGAAGTCGATGTTTGCTACAGTCCACTGAAGACCAGCCCCCAGAACTTGGCAGACGCTGTCAACTCCACAGGATTTCCTGCCATGGTCAAGGACATCCAAGAGGCCACTCCCCTTATTGGGGATGAGGAGAGCCAGGAGGTCAGCGTGTCTGTAGAGGGCATGACCTGTATGTCCTGTGTCCGCAACATTGAAGGGAACATTTCCAAGAAGCCAGGGGTGAAGCACATCTCTGTTTCACTGGAGAAGAAATTGGCCAAACTGGTCATTGATCCCACGAAGCTGACACCTGAGGATGCTGCAGAAGCCATTGATGACATGGGCTTTGATGCCAAGTTGCAGTTCCCAGTTCCTAGTGCTTCCTCTCAGAGAGCTGTTACAAGAATCAGGGTGGAGGGCATGACATGTCAGTCTTGTGTTCGGACGATCGAAGACACAATGTCACGAAAACCAGGGGTTCAGCAGATCAAAGTTAGTCTTGAAGATTCAGAAGCTGTTGTGACTTTTGAGCCTGGTGTAACAGATGCTGAATCCTTAGCAACCCAGATCGATGACATGGGCTTTGAAGCCGCAGTGATAAAGGATGCCTCGCTTAATAACACTGGTGACTTTGGAAGCTCATCACTTCTTGTTAATTTCAGTCCGGATGAAGAAAGTTGTGAAGTTTTGATCGAAGGAATGACTTGCAATTCTTGTGTCAAAAACATTGAGTCCAATATAAGTACAAAACCGGGCATCCTGAAAATTTCAGTCTCATTAGAGAGAAAGATGGGCAGTGTCACTTTTAATCCATCTGTAGTGACACCAGCTCAGATAGCTGAAATGATTAACGATATGGGCTTTGATGCCTCTGTTTCTGGGAAAGGTAAGGCCACAAAGAAAGTTGTCATCAGCATTCTGGGCATGACTTGTGTTTCTTGTGTAAGAAACATAGAGGGATACATTGGTTCCAACTCGGCTGTGAAAAGCATCCAAGTGTCCTTGGCAGAGCAGAATGGCACCATTGAGTACTACCCAAAACTGACGTCTCCTCAAAAGTTGTGTGAGCTCATCAATGACATGGGGTTTATTGCATCCTTACCTGGAAAAGGTAATGACTGTTCATTTGTTCTCCTCCTCCTCCTCCTCCTCCTCCTCCTCCTCCTCCTCCTTCTTGAGTGCTAGGTCTTTGCATGGTACATGCCTATTTTGACAGTACTCTTTCACATTCTTGCAAATAGATTATATCTTCATTTTTCATATTACTCTGTGTATTGAAACTGAGCTTGAAAGTTTAAAAAAAAATTTTTTTTTATTCTTTCCTATTTAGAAGTCAGTTACGCTTGTGTCATATTAAAAAGTTGCTATTGGCAGCATATCTTTCTTAAAAATGAACTGCACATTTTTTAGCATAATTTTCAATAACTTTTCTCACATGTCAAACAGGAAAGTAGCTCTGATTTATTTACCTTAAAAACTCAGAATTGCTGAAGAAAACTTTTAACGAAGAGTATTAACTCAAATGAAAATTATAAGAAAAACCAAAAGCAAGTGGAAAGATTCACGTCATTGCAAACTTACGTATGCTTCCTCGCATCAAGCAGCAGTGTGAAAAAATTCTTTGACACTTTTTCCATGATCATATCACAGAAAACTAGGCTGGTGATTTGCCATGTAATATTCATTGTAATGCAATTGGAGGTTTGTTTTTAATTTTCAGAAGTGACCTCTCCACAAAAGGCTCGGTCTAAGAAAACAGCATCTTCTGATCCTGCTAAGTTTGATAATATTGAACTTAGTGCCAGTGTAAATGAAGAGCACGAGAAATGTTTCTTGACAGTCACAGGAATGACATGTGCTTCCTGTGTAGCGACCATCGAGAAAAACATCCAAAAAATTGAAGGTGAGAGCAAGAACCTTGTCTTTGATTCTTATGCAGAAAAATTCATCATAAAAAATGTACTCGAGAATTGTTATTAGTCTCCAAAAGTATTTTTTAATTGGTATAAATGTATTTCAATGTATGGCTCTTTTCGTCTTTCACAGACGGTCGAAGCAGTTATGTCGCTGCTTTGCCTGGGCAGCCTCATAATTAGATGTAGCGCTTTGCCCGGAGGCACTGTTCCTCTCTTGGTCATACTAGTTTTATTCCAAAGGAAAGACAATGGTCAATACATTTGGAACTAGTTTGACCTGCAGTGATAGAGAGTGAGACGTTCATGGGTTGAATTTTTTAATTTAGAAATTTTGCCCGGACAGTGGCACTTGCCTACTCTTGTATGATTTTAGACTGTCAAGGGATCTTTCATGTGCATAACGTACACACAGGATCTCCGATGTTATAGCTCATCTCCTATAGAGCTTGGCATTCAGACTCCGCACTACCCAGTTTGAGCCAGGGGGGAAGAAAGATTAACAAGTTCACAAACAAAAATGCTGCCAATTACGGGGGTTGAACTCGGACCCATGTGCTCAGAAAGTGAACGTCTTACTGACTGAGCTATTCTGCCCCCCTGGGACCGTACAATGGTTTTAATCACCTGTATTGTAATACTCTTTTTTAACTTTTTTATTTTGATAGACTGATATAACTTACTGGAAATAAAACTCTGATAATTTAAGGTTATTTTTGTTGTCTCATAAATGTTGTATTCTTTGGTGTATGTAGGTGTGCACAGCATTCTCGTGTCTCTTATGGCTCAGAGGGCTGAGGTCAAGTATGATGCTGCCTATATTTTACCTAGTCAGATAGCCAACAGGATTGAGGATTTAGGCTTCAATGCAACTGTGAAGGAGGAAGAAGAACAAGGGCGAGGAATGGTGGAATTGATGGTAATGGAAATGTTTAGAAATGAGTGAAAATGGTTAGACATGAGTCATTTTAATGTAAGAGATCTATTTTATTCCTTTTAGGGATGAATGTAATTCAAACAAATGCAGTTTAGGTAAACCTATTATCCCCATGAAAAAATGTTCTGAAGATTTGATTTTTAAATATATAATCAATATGTTTCATCAGTACATGTCATTCTAAGTTGTTTCAAGTGTTATACTTCATAATTACAGCTTAGTCTGAAGATTGGCTTTAAGGCATACAGATTTAAAGGATTTAAGACATCAAGATTATTATGTTGAAGTTTCTTTTTCTTTAATACCATTTTTATACTTTTATCCTTTAATCTGGGATTATTTAGGATAATAACATTTACAAGGATTTAAATCAAAAGGATGTCATGATTTTGGTACAGTGGTCTCCGCCTAAGAACCCGCCCCTCGGGAGACACAATTACCGTGTTCTTAGCCGGATCGGGCTCTTAGGCGGATTTCAAAGGGGGATAAATCATGTATACCATAATAGCCCTCATTTCTCGCCACACGAACACATTAATGGAGCGACATCTCTGACCAAATCAATATGTGATTGGCTTACTTCAATTTTAAAACGCCTATCAAAATCATGCTTTTTCCCTGCCAGACTATTCCCGTCTCCATTACGCAAAACAATGCAAGAGGCTGGCGGCTCCTTTCCTTGAATTCTAACTTAAAAACCCATCTTTGTTCTGAGCCCGCACTGAGATACTACTTCCACTAGGCTTACAAAGAGCGGTGTTGCACCATGGCTGGGTTGCGGGGTCATATGACGTCGAGACTATAGGGAGGAGGAGGGAGGGGTGTTGAAAGTGTCGGTCGGAGAATAGGGGCGTGACACAACAACAAAGCGTAGATCTAGCCAATTATGACTGGTCTAAGATGCAAGGGGGTGGGGGGAGGAATGGAGCTGAATTGACATGCTATGGGCGATGGGAGTGGATAGGCTTGGCCTGCTGAACGGGGAGGGGGGTGGTGTGGGGCGATGTGGCAGAGAGAATGCGGCTTTGCTTACATCATGGTTAGGGCCTAACTCTAGAACAAAAGCAGGGCGGCTGACAGTGTTTCTTGCGATTTGGTGGTGGCTGCTTGGAAAAAAAAAGTCAATCAGGTAAGAAGACCATTTTCTTAGGTGGATTTTTTTTTACTTGAAAAACGGGCTCTTATGCAGACGAATTATAGAGGAAACATTCTGTTTCATGAGAATGGTGGGTTCTTAGGCGGCGGGCTCTTAAGCGGAGACCACTGTACTGAAAAAAGAACAAACGGGTTATTGCCAAGACAGATCATGCGCTGACCATATTGCCACCCTTTGAAATGATCACAAGCAGCTTCCCCAATAGGCTGACTTTCAAAATGCACCTAACAGTGTTGACAGAGAGGCCTTCTGAAAATTGATGCTGCACTTTGGCTTCCCACTCAAGTTCATCACCATCATCCACCTCTCAGGTCTATACACAAGGGGAAGTTAGGAGGAGCAATTTCAGGTACAAACTGGTGTTTAAGGCTTTCAACTGTCACTGCTATCTTCTTATTGGTAGTGGACTGGATCATAAGAAGCTACGTGGAAAAAATAACTCTGGAATCCATTGGACTTCCACAACCAACTAGAAGACCTTGGTTTGCTGAAGACATACTCACACAGGCACCGGGTTGCCCAAACAAAAAACTCTTGAATTGCAGTGTAAACCGAGGAGATTGTCCTGAAATTAACATCTGAAAGGCAGAGGTCATGTGAGTGAATAACAAACACCACCCTATATGAAAAAAATGTGTATACTTCAACTTCCATGGTGTTGTAAGCTCAGATTGTGACATCAAGGTCTGCATAAACAAAATTAGAAACTCTTTTGACAACCTCTGACAGATCTGGAGATCCTCAGCATTCTCTCTCCACAACAAAATCAGGATTTTCAATGTGAATGTAAAGAGTGTGTTACTTTCGGGATTGTAGACCTTGAGAACAACCAAAACCACTATTCACAAACATTAGACCAATACCTTAGGAACATATTGAACATCAGACGACCTGAAGTTATCAGTAAGCAAGAGATGTGGCAAAGGGCAAATCAGATTCCTATTGAAACAGAGATATGTAGAAAGAAAAGACAATGGGGATAGATAGCCCACACTCTGTGGTAGCCTACCTCCAGCTTCTTTAAGCAGGCTTGGATTGGAACCCAAGGAGTAAATAAAAATGGGAAGCCTAAGCATGGCATAGAAGCTGAAGATGGCCAGGTTGATATGGGCACATCTGAAAGTGTCTCCCAGAGCGGAGTATGTGGAAGGAGCATTGTTGCATCCCAATGTTCTATCTAGACAGGAACCAGTTGAATAAGTCAAAATTTTATTACAAACCGTAAGACTTTTACCTTTTCATTCATTCTTTGGAGATCTGTTTCTGCAAAGAGGCTGAATCCATTGTCCTCCATATTTCTCTGAGTCTGTCATCCTTGTCATCTCTACAATATTACTGATCCAGCTTTTTCAACTATGGCCTCTTTCCATCCAGTTTTCCTTCTATGATAGTTAATGCTACCATCTCATATGACCAAAATATGTCACATGTACCGGTAGTTATCTTCTTTTTATTATGTTCAATAGATTTTTTTGCACAAATCTTGTATCCCCATATCAGACAGTCTTTCATCCTAAGTAAAACAGTTAATTTTGTAATATATATGGACTCAAAATCTCATGAAAAAAAAAAGACTGATAGACAGACACATGGTAACAATGTAGTGAACATAAATTGTAGTGACATAGTGAAATTCTAAACTGAAAGCCAATTTTGTAGGCATAGAACACAATTTGTCAAGCCCAAGACTTTTTAAATTACCATGTACCAGGAGGGACAAGTTGGGCACATTTTGTGTTTCATCACTATTTGCATGTCTTCTACTTTATTTTACATTTCAGGGACAGAATCTCATTTCAAAGTGGTTGTAGTTTCATCAGCATTTAACAATGTCACTCGAATAAAGGTATCGTATGGGTGGTATGTTTGTTTGTTGATATTACATTTTTAAAAATATGTTATGAGGAGTTTTTCTTATACCGGTACATGGTATTAATGCGGAACTGTTAATTGTAAAACTTCTGATTCCAAAGTAATGTTGAAACGAAAAAAGTCAGTGTACCCTAATTTTTTCCCATTTGAAACAAACTTGTGTCCAACGAAAATACATGTCACACTTTTGCTAATCAGAAAAAAAGTGCCGGCTCTTTTGACCAAAAGACAAGTCACCATTGCCCCCTTTTTTTTCTCAGAGAGGAATCATTAATTTTCATTTTTGTTCTATAATAAACCACAAAATGTAATTTAAATTTAAGCTTTATCTTGCTTGTCAGATTCAGGTTTGTTTGCCCTGTATGTTTCTGTTCGGCACTGAGTTTTTCAAAATTTTTATTGGGACCGTCATTGCTGCTGTTGGGTTTATTATTATCATTATTATTCATCATCCTTCCTTTTTTTTTTACGTCAAAAAAAAAATATATAGTCAAACTCAGTCAGACTAGGCTATGGCCAGACCTCATTAGTAGAATATCAGTATTAATTAGTTGATGGCAAAGTTTTTGGTCAAGTCGATCGCCGATCCCTCACGATCTCATGGTTTTGTTGTCAGAATGTACTTATGAACTCTTGAAGTGAGAGGGTAAGCCAGTAGACAATGTCAACCCACTCAGGTTCCTTCAACTCACTGACTTCAAGGCTCTCAATACCCAAAGTACAGTAGCAGCTCATACTCCATTACTCCTATTGTTTTTACAAGTCAGTGCAGAGGCCTGTTCTCAGAACGGCTTAGTACAGGTAGATAACTAAATGCAATAGACTGGATCATTTGAACATTTCATAGCGTTGTCTTTGAATAGGAGCAATAAATACCATGAAATCGACATCGCTTTTGTTTCATAGCATCTTAGTATCCTCAAGATACAGATATACTCCTGTGTAATATCAGTTAATGACTTTCCTTCAATGAAGAAATACGACATCGCTTCGTCGTTGCTTTGGGAATTAAAGACAAAAATTTGCAAGCTCACATGTAAATTACAAAGAGGCTTGATTGTGCAGCGTAGGCTAAAATAGACCGCCGGATTTATCCAAGACATGTTTGGTGTGAAATGGTGCTCTCACTGCAGAAAGATGTCGAGGGGAATGCACAAAATGAAACCCGACGATATTAGGCCTTAAAAATAAAAATAAAATGTAAAAAGATTTTGCTTTATTGCACAATTTTAAGTATGCCCACGCCCGAGAGCTTATGTCTGTGAACATATCCATGATTTTTTCAGAATTATTGGTTTACCCGTTAAAGAGAACCCAAGCGTTACATATCGGAAAGTTACTCTTATTATAGTATGATTATTATTACCATTATATAAGTGTTAGTATTATTATCTTCCCCACCCTCTTTTCTCTCTCTCTCTCTTTGTCTTCCTTGTTATACATGTACATGTATATCGGTTGACAAATGTTTGTTCCGTTGTCTTAAGCCCTTCACTAGATGCTACTGTTTGCACACCTGACCCTGAGGCATTAAGCAGAGGGTGAACATGTCTATCTGCTCGTCCTCCTGGCATCTCCAGGAGCATTTCACCTTCCTGGTGTGTGGTTTCTTCATTCTTGACAATGTTTCAAATCTCTTGCCTGGCTATCAATCAGGACATTTCCTTTGAGCTGAAATTTATGGTAATGTGATTTTGATGAGGCTTAGGTAGTGTATGTTCTTTGAACCCTTGAAGACAGATATACCGAGAGCTGGTTTGTTTTTGTATTCTTTTGGATAGCTTTGGACGTGCATTTACGCCAAATGTACTGAAGTGGTTTATCGTGTTGACAAGTCAAGTTAACTCAAATTGTACTAACAACTAACAACAGACATTCATAGATAATTTTTTCAGTCATAAAGCACGTATTAGGACCTCAGTTATTTTCTCTTGTTTTCCTGAGGTAATCTTGCAAATAATAATTTTTTTCCTTCTTATTTTTGTGTTTGACTAACAGAAGCACCAACTGGTTCACCAGGCACTACAACAAGAATTGGAGTCTTCAGTCCATGCACTGTCAATTGTTGTAAGTACAATGAATAGCTTACAGTGATCTCCCTTGGCATGGCACAATTCTTTCACTGAGTGAAACTTTACTTGAAGAGTGGATGGGAAAAGATAGCAAAGGGAGACAGATGGGGATTTGAGGAAGTGGGACCGTACTTTGAAAAAAGTGGCATTTGAGTTAGTGCTGCCTGAACATGATTTTTATTGCATTATTAACCTGTTTCCAAGGAGTGTATCTAATACTCAATAAGTGTCGGTATGTGATATGCAGAACATTGATTTGGTTATTTCTGATATACATATTTTCATGGATGTTATAATGCGTCAGTGATCTGCTGCTAACTTTTCAGATACACAGCTAGGAGCAAATGAGATAAAGTACGTGGTTACATACTTTGATGTCATCGGCCCATGGGCAACAGGAAGTAGTGACTCATGTGTCTCACCAGAATGAAAACACTAACAATAATTTATAGTACGTGTGTAAAATTTGTTATTTTTCAAAACATTGGAAAAATAATGACTGATTCATTTTATCGAGTAGGCCTATTTAGATTTTTAAAAAATCCATGCTAGATCTGTGCCATGCCTAAACCAAGGAAAAAGTATCATAATAATGAGCCACTACTAGAAGTAGTAGATTGGGTATAAATGTGGGATTGAAATAAATTAAAAGCTTATACTTATAAAAAGCCTTGTTGATTTCCCAAGTCCCCAGACGAGTCCACGCGCTTAAAATACAAAGCAAAAGAGGGAAATTGAAGGGTAGACATGTTAAGGACTTGGATAAGAAAGCAGATTGAGAAAGTTTGTTCAGTGCTGCTGTAGTTTTTTTCGATTAATTAGGTTGACAGGGGTTCAATGTGGGGAGAAATAGTGAAAAGGCGCAAATGATGTGAGAAGAGGAGGAAGGTTAAAGGTCAGATAGATAGTAATGATGAAGTCATAAAGTAGTCAAAGAAGCCAGGCTGGAAGCCTAAACTGGAGACATAATAGTACTCGCGTTTGCTTACTGAACATGTTTGGTTGAGTTCAGATCGCACAAATGAATGTTTATTTCTTTGAAATTATTATGAGGAAAATAAAATGATCTATAGAATAAGTTAAAACAAGATAGGAAGGTACATATATGTGGACAAACTCAGTAGTAGGACGACATATTCACCTATGAATACAATATATTTCTTTTTTTTTTCTATTTTCTTCCCGTATCCCCTCTTTTTTGTGAGACTTGACAATAATTCTCCAGCTACTGCGGTCTGCCACAATGGCCCCCCAACTTGTGGGATTGATGTTGCTTGCCTTCAGATCACGTTTTACAGACATCTTTGAAGCAAAGGACAGGCTTTTCAGTAGGTCGTGAGCCTGTGATGAGCTCACCGTTAGCGTGTCCTTGGGCTTACGGCAGTCTTCCTTTAAGCAAGTGTGTGTAACACACCCCTACCCCTTGATTTTTTGTTAATATTTCTGGATATATATGAGTATCATTGTAATCCTCAAAAAGGTCAAAGTGAATGTCTCCTCATTCAAAATTAACCATCATTGCAAATTGTGTATTTATTAAGAAAGTAAATTTTTTTTATGCAGTCCCTGGTAAGTGGGTGTATTACACCCCCTACACTTTCTATAGTAAAAAAAGGTTGTATGGTTGCACCTACTTGAAAAAATAACACTAATGCACAGTAAATAGTTTTCAAGAATATATTACACTAGTTGGGCACCCGGCTTCGCCCGGGATGTCTTCTGTGTTACAAAGTTAGGGGTGTTAGGGGGGGGGGGGGGGGGGGGGGGG
>JBDFRD010163222.1:0-23602 GCA_039654405.1 Bullina lineata | reverse complement strand
AGATGATGTAAAAATCATCTGTTCCGCTTCACGCTACCGAAACCGGGATAAGCTCCGGCTCTATGGGTCTCATTGGCTTAAAGGAACTTTCCTTTTTTTAATTCTTAATCATTTTAAATGCTACCTGAGTATCATCAAGTTGATCCCGTTCATGAATGCTACCCTTATTGTCTGTATATATTTATTGTACTGACAGACAATAATTACATAAAAACAAGAACGTAAAAACTTTACTTTTCACCAAGCCCTATCTCAGTCGCTCATTGTCCATACAATACAGTGTTTGCAGTTGACCTTTCAGGTGTTTGCCATGGACAAACGCTAAAAACATTATGGAGGAAGCTATGGACAAAGGCTCACATTCTCTAGTCACGCAGCCTTCTACCCTCTAATGGACACCGCAAACAAATGTCGCAGTACAAGCCCTCCACCTTGTCTTGAAGTTTTGAAGCTACAGACGTCTTTTTTGGCCGTTTCTGCTCCCATTGTATTGCGGTACATTTGCTTTTGTGTGGTAATCCATTTGACATGGGCCCTGATCTGACCGACTTTTACTGAACCTCGTGTGCAGGAGACAATGCAGATTATGGCCTGTATGCAAATTTGAAGATCACTACCTGTAATTTTATTGACCCTGGTAAAAGAACTGTGATGAAAAGGAGTGTGACCATTCTGCTCAGCTGAATGCAGAATTAGAAGAACATCTATAACACAATAATGTTCATAAGCTTTCTTTGTTGTACACACTGATGCATTTTCTTGAAAATAAAATTTTGATATTTACTTCTATGAATGCATTTTCTTCACTTTTTAAATTTTGACAACAAAATTATATAAAGTTCATAACAAATTACTAAAAAGTGCATTTATTAAAATTTCTTTTGTAGTGCTTGAAATTACAGAACTATTGAAGAAAATTATTTGGAAATATAAGCTCTTGAATCAGACCTCTATACACAAAACAATCAAAGACAAACTTGCCACCATTTGGATAATCTTTCAGGTTTATGTATTCTCTTGATTGTATGCAATATATACATTCTCATGTCTATGGCAGTTAAGGCAAAAACATTTTTAGTGGCTGTAAAATAACACTGTGAAGTAAATGAATATAAAATTTAAAGTATTCAGAGACATTAAATTATGTAAATATATATGATAAAAAAATTAATGCACCATTAAGCATCAATGAAAATGATGACAGTGGTGATACCATTTCCTTAGTCACATTAATACCATACATACACCAACATGTATCAACTTAACACAGCAGGAATAAAAAGGAATAAGTAAATCTGGTTAGGAACACCTGAGGGCAAAGTTGTAGTGAGTAAAGTTGTTTGCTATAAACTCAAACCCTTTTTCTGATTAGAGGTTCTCTTGAGACAGACAATTCCGAAACAATGCAATAGCCATTAATTCCCATAATCCTGCTATTCACTGACATCGACTGTTTGCGCTGACAAGTGGTTGCTGAAACGCAAAAGCCCTTGTCAAAAAACCAGCATAGTTCTTTGAAGCCCTTTTTGTGTGTTTTTCCCCAGTGTTTACAAAAAGAAATGGAAAAAATGAAAATATCTCGATTATTGCCACAAATTCCCATAACACTGAAATTTTAAACAAAGGAAAACGATTTCCAGACCAACATACACAGTTCCTGAAAAGGAATATAATCTGATTAGAGGAATACTTTTGTCAAGATTAAGTACTCAAGTGATTTATTGCTTTGAGGCATTAAAATAGTCATGTTCTTAGAACATTATATATAAAGTTTAAAAAAAAAAAGAAAAAACAACGCCCTGCATCATAAAGCTGTTAAAAACAATGCATTCAACTTAAAGAAAGTTAATCAAAAGAAAAAAAATTGCCAGGATTTAGGCAATAATGTACATGGAAAGGGAAGGTTCTGATTTTCAATCCTTGATAAAGTAGTTAAGCCAATTCTTTCCATTAATTATGAACACAACTGTAAATTAATCTTTGCATCCAATCATACTTTAGGAATGTAATTGATCACATTAATTATATAATTCTACCAACAAAGGTGAAGTAAAAAGAAAAGAAAACAAAACAATATCCCCAAAAAGTGGAGGAAAGAAAAAGAAGAAAAATGACAAGTACAAGCATTTGGTATAAAAAACTAAGCTTGTGGTACAATTTGAGCAGTTATTACGAACTTGAATCCAAACATCGTTCGTACTAAGATACTGGATTTCAATTACAGTAAGTAAATAGCTACCGGTACTAAAAAAAAATCTTAGCCATTATCAAACAACCAAATAAAACAATAAATAATCTACTTCTTCTCAGTCCCAAATTCCACACTTATTTCAACTGGTTGGTTGGCAGATAATATAATAACAGTTCTAAGTTTTCCTAATAATTTGAATAGATAACGAGAAAACAAGATAAAAATGAAAAAAATACATAACAAAATTCTCATGACCGTAATCCTCTTGGTTGCCAAAAGCAAAGCAATTCTTGTCCTTACCTTGACCATAAACACATCTGAGATAACACAAAAGAGATATCCCAGGCTTTGTCTTTGAGCACATTTTAAATATGTTTACTTGCGCTGACAACTAATCATGATTTTAATGCCTTCTCCGTTCTTAGCAGCTTCGAAAGCCTTGATGGAGTCTTCAAGCTTGAAACGGTGCGTAATCAGAGGCTTCACATTAACTGTGCCTGACGCAATCATAGCCAGGGCAGTAGGGTAGCTATGGAAGACAAAAGGAATAGAAAGATTTATGTATTAGTGCGTGTTACTTTTGTTCAAAGTAGCAAACACAACTAAATGAAGCTATTCCGTAAAAATACACAGAGAAAAATCAATGCTCGACATTACTGTCTTCATGGGTCGAAATACAAATGAAGCCCAAGCTGCATAAAAGCAACACAATCTCAGAGTCCAAAAAGAGGACTTATCTCATCGAATGGTAAACAAGGGAATCTTTTTCAGCTTTCATCCACTTTTTTTTGCATTTATCGTAACCTTTGTTCACTTTTCAATCTAAATAAAAGATTCAGAAAATCTTCACCAAGATTCCCTTCTCAATGAGCACTACATATTATGAGATATTATGGTTTCATGACTCTTCGAGTGCAGTAGTCTCTGCCTCAGATACTGGCCTGTCTGAAATCCCTCTTGTGTATTGAAAGCAATATACAGTGGTCTCCACCTAAGAGCCTGCCATTCTTGTGAAACGGAATTATTTCTATATAATTCATCCGCTTAAGAGCCCGTTTTCAACACAAAATCCCTCTAAGAACACGGTCTTCTTATCCGATTCAATTTTTTTTTTCTTAAACAGAGCTCGCCTAAACCACCAGAAACACTGTCAGTCACCCTGCTTTTGTTCTAGGGTTAGGCCGCAGCCGTGGTGGAAAGCAAGCCCCGTTCTCTCTGCCCCCTCCCCCCCACCCTCGTTTTCTTCCCCTTGGCACTTGGCTTATTTGCGTTGACGCGTTTGGCCTATCCACTCTCATTGCTTGAAGCATGCCCATCCAGCTCAATCACCTACCTGCGTCTTAAACAAGTCATAATTGGCTCGATCTACGCTTTTTTGTTGTGTCCTGCCCCTACTCTCCGACCGACACCTTCCGCATCCCCCCCACCCACCCCCTTTTCCCACATAGTCTCGACGTTGTGTAACCCCGCAACCCAGTCTCATGCCTACCCAGCCACCCTACTTCACATAATATTGTGATGTAACATCGCTTTTTGTTTCGATCTACGGAGTGGAAGCTGTGTCTCAGCAGGAGATTTTATGGAAAGGAGCCACCAGCGTCTTGCATTGTTTTGCGTAGGTAGGCCTACCCTTGGCCTAATATTATACAGACAGAGATTGTCTGGCAGGGAATAAGCATGATTTTGATTGGTGTTTAAGATTTAAGTAAGCCAATCACAGATTGATTTGGTCCGTGATGACGCCCCATAAATGTGTTAGTGCCCCCCACCCCCTGCCTGAGTTGCGCCCTTCAAGTGCAAACATCACTTTTCTTTGAAATCTACCTAAGAGCCCAGTCCGGCTAAGAACACGGTAATCGTGTCTCCCGAGGGGCGGGTTCTTAGGCGCAGACCACTGTACATTGTATTTCAAAATAATTCACCTCTCTCAGAATCTGATTCATCAAAGAAAATCTGCATAAGATCCCATTTTTCAAGCTGATAGGTACAAATTTTCATTCAAATTGTTATAAAACACATGAACTGTATAATGTTTTGATTCATTAGCGACTTCTACAATGAACTTAATCTGAGCGTATCAACACCTAATATTTTGGCCAGTTGGTCTTGCCTTTGCGTTTGATGGTTGAAGTTAAATAACAGTTTAATGAAATACACTGATTTTCAAAACATAAATCACACATTATCACCATCTTTTGTTGAAAAAACTTTCATAGCACTATAGCTTTTGCACTCCTTGTTTTCTTTCTTCCCCTTCCCTTATTTTTCCTCTTCATTTCTAACCAGTAAAAACTGAAGACATACATTTCTTTTGGAAAGGAATTTTGTGTGAACATAAAGCTCACACTTTTGATTTAAACTTACCAGTTGACATATCTAAAGATGCCCCTGATGTCCACTTCCCGCACTCCTGCATTGACCACTGGCAGTTCCACCATCTCTTGGCCCAGACCAATCAACACAACCACACCACCAGACTTTGTGGCCTTCATAAAGTTAGACAAAATACACAATAAATCATAAGAGAGTTCAGTGTTTTTTCTTATGATAAGGATTTTGATTAGGAGGAGCTAATTTATGTGAACATTATTTTTGATATTTTGAAAAGGGATACATAAAAGTTTTCTTAAGGCAATGAAAGCCA
The DNA here is from genome assembly GCA_039654405.1 of Bullina lineata. Lineage (NCBI taxonomy): Eukaryota > Metazoa > Mollusca > Gastropoda > Bullinidae > Bullina > Bullina lineata. Next base: position 18,767 of record JBDFRD010163222.1, on the reverse strand, counting down.
GGAGTATCTAATTACTCAAAGCAAGGACCACAGCAGCCAACAGGTGAAAACATTGTGCAATTTATCATAAGGCACAGTTTGCACATTAACTGTGGGAATTCCTTTAAAAACTACCAATCTGTAAAATGCTTTGGAATAAGGATATTGTAGGTAATTGCTCTTGTCATTAAAACAATTTTTTTCTACCACTATTTAAAAAAGAATGCTATTTCAAAGTCCAGGGACACACATGCAACAGTGTACATATTTGCTACTATCAATAATCACCAAGGAATATGAATATCAAAGGTCTGGATGGTCAGAACAATACAAAAAATAAGCAATACCAGAATGTTTAATAATAACAGTACTTCATATTTAGAAGTTCTACATATACAATCACTTTTTAAAAAAATGTGTCACAAGGCACTTTTTAGCATTTATGTACAAGAAGACAAAATCTGAAAACGACATACAACATAATCAAAAATATAAAGTGATGAAAGAATGAAAACAGTACGAAAAGAAATAATGGCTTTTACAACTATTCAGCAAAATTTAATCCACCGAGAAGGGAGAAACAGCTTAACATTTGGATGTACTAGGTTGAAATACAAAAAAGTCAATCTCATATCTCGAGGTGACTCACATAAATAGCAGTCTTTATGCTTGGTGCTGCTCCACTGCACTCCAGGGTAATGTCCACTTTATCCCCCATTGCTTCCTCCACTGCCTGGGCAGTAACTAATGGATCTTTGCTGGTCACCTTCACAATGTGGTCAGCACCAATTTTTTTGGCCATTTCCAGTCTTGATTCATCAATGTCTGAGGAAAAAACCCAATGAAAACAAATTTTTTTCCTTCAGTTGTTATTGATATAATGTGAGGACAGCCACAAAAACTGACCAGAGACAGGAACTGATATAAAAAGATTCATAACCACAAGTACTAATACATAAATAGAGATCTAAGAAGAGGTTCATAATTATGTACTAAAGCCCGCTGTTGTCTTTAATCACAAGGAGACATATTAGAGGGTACATGTTTTACCCTATTTTCAGTTCCTCAGAAGAGAGTTTAAATATTTTCTGTCAACTTATTCTTTCATTCGAGTACTGTAATGTACTTTAGCTTACTAAAGAAAGAGTATAGTTGTATATAGTTGTAATGTAATGTAATGCTCACAATTTTCGTCTGAAGTTCATATTGTTGAACCAAACACCCTCTTGCTTACATTTTTCCCCTGCTTTCCTGCTTCTTTAATTTAAAAAGTGAACCCTTTCATGACATAATTTTAATTACTGAACATAATGCCCTTTTCAGAGTTTACTTTACTTTCAGTATATTAAACTTGATGCCAATCCACCATGCTGCTGTTCAAAATGAGTAAGCCAAAAAGCATCTCTCACCTGTAACACACACTGTAGAAGCACCTTTTGCTTTGGCAGTCAAGATGTTGACAAGGCCGATAGGACCTGTAAAGTATAAGATAAGAAAGCTTTATTGTCCTCCAGAGGGAATAAGTTTGACAGCATTTACACATTAAAATTAAGCAATTAATGATAGCTGCATTTACATACAAACAAGAGATCTAATTATTCACATACATAATACAACAAAGATTAAATTTCTGTCGCTCTCAAGGTTTGTTCAACAAACAAGGGATGCCCATGATGGTTGCAAAAGTATGTTTGGGAAATTATGGATGTGTGGGGTTCTTTAATAGTTCACTATGCGCATACACTTTCAGTGTCTGAAGTTATACAAAGTCATAAGACGGATATTCCAAATGAGTCAAATGAGAACATTCCCCCCACACCCAAAAGGACTAAGACAAAATGTAATGACAAGCAAGACGTTACTTCAATGCACCTCCACATATAACTTATGTCCTTAAATAATGCAACTTTGAATCGCAATATCTGAATATCTGAAACTGGGGCATCATTGAAATTTACGCAGGTTTTAATTTTCAGTAAATTAACAGTTACCTTATTAACAAAACACTTAATAACAACATGCTGGGAAATTCAATTAATTTTTCCTATTCCGTTAACTGATGTAGCTAAAGAAATAAGTAATTTAATATAAGACAGCTTTTAAGATAAGACAGCTAATATTTTGGCAGCTTCCTTTTTTTTTTCTAACTAAGTCATATGGATAAAGGTGTTGACAATGGGAATGTTTATTAAGTATTTTCTTGACCCAAGAACATCTTAATCCATCCATCCAACACTTTAAATTTTGTTGAGATGATATGGCATCATAAACATGTATAGCTTAAATCATGGCAATGATCATGATTAAAAATATTTATGTACTATAAAAAAGACACTTAACTCACTGAGGCCTATAGTTGGTGTTAGGACTCAGCACAGCCCTAACCCTAGGACTGCCCAATGGAATGTGCCAGAGCAGATTTTCCAAACGTATACACGTGGGGGTGGGACAATTACACCATATGATAGTTTTTTTTATTTCCCTTTTGGAATACATACAAAGAAAATTGTTTTTTTTTCCATATATTTTGCCTTTTTTATTTCGACGCATTTGCGTAGTTGAGCAATACTAGGGTTAAGCTGACCTAGTATAAGCCTCAGTGAGTTAAATTCAAAACCCTTGTACAAAAGGAAGACATGGATAAGAACACCAACACTGGTAAAAGCAGATCATGTAAACAGCGAAATTATTTTAGAATCTCAGTCCAACATGACAAATGTTGAAATAACTGAAGAGCAAAAGCCTACCTGCTCCACAAACGAGGATAGTATTTCCAAGACCAACACCGGCCCTGTTTGTGGCATGCACTCCAACAGAAAGAGGCTCCAACAACGCACCTTCTTCAAAAGACACATGGTCAGGAAGCCTGTCAGATATCAGCAATTACAGGTTTTAATAGCTATTTCACTCTGCTGAATGTTCTATTAAAATAATAAAAAAAAGAATCCCCCCCCCCCCCCCCACACACACACACACACATACACAGATGCAAAAAAAATTGTAAAAACTAAAACATGCATTGAAAAACATAAATAAAAGAGGAAAACCACAAAAAAAGTGCATTATGTGACATATCAGATATATCTGCAAGTAGTGACAACATAAAAAAATAAAAAATGATACATCGACACTAAGTCTCAAATTGAAATGAATTAATTGCCTCTAAAACTCATTTGTCCTTTCATATTTACAAGTCTCTATTTAGCTACACTACGTAATATATACATACATGTATATAAAGGACATGAAAGAACAGTCTGTACAACAGAATTTGAAAAAGTTGTTGCATTTAACTAACTCAATTACTGTTTCTTTCGTCATTTCATAAATCACTAAATTCCAAGTTGAAATCTTAACCTTCTTTTCATTTTATATAAACTTTTGTGTCATTCAGTGTCAACACAACAAAACAAATTTCTTCCCTTCAACCTTGACCTTATCTATCAAGTCTGCACTTTGGTTTTTAATTCCCATTGCAACACTTCACATATTTAGGAGGCTAAGTAACAATGACTAAAACATAATATCATACTTAAAGCAAAAGTCAGCCTCATGAATGTAATAGCGGGCTAGGTTTCCATCATAGGGAGGTGTGGCGCAGAACTTCATCTCCAGACACAGATTATATCTCCCAGTCTTGCAGTAGTTGCACACTCGGCAGGGAACACCCGGCTCAATCGCCACTCGATCACCTGGATGGATTTAATACACAATAGGTAGTATAGTAATACAAAAAGTGAGAAGAAATTGACTTTTTCAAGGTTGATCATATGTACGTATTCATCTGCGATAAAAAAAACACAAAGAAAACAAAGTTACTCCGAGAAAATAACAATAAAAGGAAATAAAAGATTAGATCAACAAAAAGCATGATAGTCAGAAAAATGGAAAACTTGTAAAAATGAAAGTAATTTGTCTGGTGACTCTTGATAAGCTTTTGTGCATTATTTACTAACAAATGTTACTCACTCTAAAAAACAACAACACACATACAACGAGGATAGTACATACCGACTTTGAGATTGGTGACTCCCTGTCCAACCTTGCTGACCACACCACTGGCTTCATGACCCAAGACCATTGGGGCACGGACAACAAAGTCTCCGATGCTTCCATGGGTCCAGTAGTGGACATCAGATCCACAAATCCCAACCTCTTTCATCTGCAACTGCACCTCTAAAATTACAATGTAACATATTTCTTCTCATAATGTGGTAAAGAATCAGGAGGGCAGTGTATCTTTGTGTGTGTGTGTATTAATTTACCTGTACTTGTAACTTGTGTGCTGCCTGCTACTAAATCATGTCACTTGCTTTGTTTGACAGATGCGGTCAAAGAAATGAGAGCTGGTCAGTCTTGCTGACTCTTTAAAAGACCTTAAACCAGAGAATGGTGCAGCATGATAGATACTTTCACTTCACCTCAGCTAACTTTTAAAATTTACAAAGACACCATATGTGTAATATAACAACTATATTTCAGAATTTCATACAGCTCTCAAGCTCTAACTCACCGAAGCCTCCAGTTGGTGTCTGGCCTCAGCGCAGCCTTGGGCTGACTGAGTATACTTGGTGTTAGGCCTCAGTGAGTTAAAAGCATTTTTTTATTTTTAGCAATATCATACAATTAGAAGCAATCATACCAACAATGAAAATAATTATGTTCCATCCAACAATACACAAAGAGAATTTAAGTACTGGTATAAATATAACTGATTAAAATAATTCAAAACATAGCTCAAATCCATGAAAACTAAATCTGACATCTGCTTTTAATTTTATTTTTCATTCCAGTTCATGAAAGATATACATAAAAAAAAAAAAATCAGGTATTTGCAGAGAAAGAAAGTGAAGGGGATGATATTGCAAACCTAGCAGAAACCCTGTAAACTAAGTGAAATCATGGATTTTGAAAATGAAATACTATCTTATTCCTTTTTTTATTTTTTTAAACACACTTCATTCAGTCACGTGAGTATTTCTAAGTTTCCTCATTCATGAAGGGAAAAAGACAAGAATTCAAATTTATATAAGCACGAAATATAATTCTAGTTTTGTATTTCAATCAAATAAAGCAACACTAAAAGTAAAATAAAAAACCAAATCATGCAATGCAAGAAGAACGTTTACATCTTTATTACACCAATATCAGTATAACCCAGACTATTTTAAGTCACATACATGTATAATGTATACCCCTAAAAATTTAATAATCAATCATGTTTCACTTAACCGATCAATACTTTTGTTTTTCTCATTTATAAAACAAAACAAAAGCAAGAAGCAGTATAGCTCTGACATACACGGCTAATAACTGATAAAGAAAACAAAACCAGAAATAAAAAAAAAAAAAAAAAAAAGTACCCAAACAAAAAGAGGCAGGCAATCTCTTTTTTACTTACGTCCAGGACCTGGCTCAGGGATGGGTTTATCTACCTGTTGATTGGAATTTGATTGATAAGATAAAAACCATCCCACTTACCAATTTACGAATTATATTTTACAAAAAAAAAACAAACAAAAAATGAAACAAATACAGATTTATGAAACATTTTTTTAAGACGCTTGTGAAAAATTAATTTTTGTATCAGTACCATTCTTTCTTTCTTGGTGTGTGATGAGTTTATATTCATACACCTTGAAAATATCCATACAATGATTGCACGAACAGTGACACAATAAAGTCTTTTAAAATTTATGTTTGCATTATCTTTTAACATATGAATTTTGGCCTCAACTATGAGTCCTATAAGATATTCAGCTGGCGTTTTATCAATGTTATCTATCTATAGGATTCTTTCTTCCCCCATCTTTAATGATGACTTTCATTTTCCTGAACAGTTCAACTTTCACACAACATCAATGCTATTCAAATGGTTCTTTCATTCTTTTATTGTTAAATTCCATTGTCCTAGTCGTGCAAGAAAATAACTCATAGCATGTTTGGGGAAACGAAAATTAATTTTACAAAACTTCTCGCCTTCTTCCATCATTCTTTTGCATATCAAATTCCCCTATATAGAGTCTATAGGATGGATCTATTTAATAATTTTTGTTTATCATTGCAAAAGAGCATGGAAGTGTGGCCATTTGCCTGTGGTTGGGTTGCAGTCTCTATTATGACTACATATGTATGCAATCCACTCTTTAGCAATTTCTGTAACTTGAAATGAACTCTGCATAGGTTGTTAATCTTGCCACCAGTTCTCACCTTCCGTTGATCATCATCACACTCGGTCTAGATCTCTAGTGATTCTAGTTTAGGGAATCCTAGTTTGTTAATTAAGAACAAGCTTCATTTGTCGTAAAGGTTAAATAAAAGGAATCAGAATGACGTTGAGTGTTAAAGGGAAAAAAAGACCAAAACAAAACAACAACAAAACCCATGCATGGATAGATCTAGATTTTCTAGATTGACGCAATAGTTAAAAAAATATATACAAATCAATACCGGTACCCTCCGTCAAGCTTCAACACCTACCATTCTCAAATCACCCTTCTCAAACAGGACTGCTGTTAAATTTTTGTCGCTCATTTTTGTTTTTCCTTCAAAACAAAAGAAAGGGCAACTTGGAGCCAGCTGCTTTGGACTTCAGAAGAACAACTGAGAGCACCACGAGAGCTCTGTCAATTGAAACTGAGTTAGTATCAACCTATAAGGATGAGCGGTAGAGCACGTGCAGTAAGATCTGTAGATTTAGACCTAATATTGAGACTGACATTGAGCTTCACTTTAGTTTTGACTTTCAGTAGATTCTACTTTCAGTTCACAGGCAAAGCAAAGGGTTGTCACTGTCATATCAGAGCGATTTCAAGGTCAGAGGCCAAATTATGAGGTCCATGGCCAAAGTTCATTTTGCACACGGCCGCACGGCCGAGAGAAAAGTTTACCGGATGTAGTTTACTCGATTGTCGACCTTGCGTCTAATCAAAACAAAGATGGAGGCATGTTGGTCAGTGGAGAAAGAACATGACAAATTGTGCGAAAAGTACCAGTCTGCGCATGAGAGAGGACAACAAACCCTTGATGATTTCATAAACTCACTGAAAGCCTTAAACAATGAATTGTATCAAAGTATGTATAGTGTAGAAACAGTGATATTTCAATGCCAATAGAGGCATCATCTATTGAGAATTCAAAATAACTGTCCAGTGGTCAGTAGTGATGTCTAGCTACCTACTGTATAATAATGATGTAATGTTAGATCTGAACTGTACTAAATTAAGCAATATGTCACAAAGAGGTGGTTCTCATTATATTAAAATAACAACATTTAAAACGTAGTTGAGTAACGCTTAAGGGAAACATGGAGAAGATGTGTGGAAAGAGACAATGAAGGAACAGGACGAACATGGTCAGAACTGGCAAAGCTAGACCCGGGATAGAATGAAGTGGAAATCCTTTGTGTGTGGCCTATAATAGATCTACCTTGATAAAGGTGATGGGCAATGATGATGAATGCTTGCCCCATGTCCAACAAACATTAATTTTCCTTGTTCTTTCCTCTGCTTCTCCCATTTTTTTTACTCAACTTGAATTGGAAATTTATGATTTAGAAATCTATCATCGATTTATCAAATTTATTATCACATTAGGCTCACAGTTAGGCCTAGATTCTATTTATATAAATTATCAATTATCTACTAAGATCTACAAAGAAACAAAAAAACAAAACAAAAACAAACCTAAAGTTGAATAAATGATGACTTATATTTATCGATAGCCTCCTTTATTGAAACTGCTAGATTCTCTCTAGATTCTACTTACAATTGTTATTGTTGATGTAAACAATTATGGACCTACATGAAAAATAGGTGATCAATGTAAATAAAATCAACCTGTCTATAATTATAACACAGAAATCTATTGGACTGGGGCATGGAATTCCCACCTCCTTGTCACAGGTCCAGCAACGATAATCATGCCTATTATTATAGTAACTGGGTATTTTTACTCTACCTTCACCCAAACGGGTGTAGGTGTAAATAAATTCTGAAGAAATGCTTTTGAAACTTGAATTAATAGATCTAGATCTAATTTGTAGAATGTGGACTAGTGTACAACAGATGGTTACAGAATTTTTTTTCTTTTGAAAGGATAGTAGAACAGAGTAGAATAGGTCAACACAAACATGGAAACTAAATCATGAAACAAAAACATTATAAGATGCTTTGTTGTGTTTTTACTTTTTGGTTAATTTAAAACTGACTTACAATGTTTGACGGTGATCCATTCAAACACTAAGATTAAGAGGCTCGCATCGTGAGCATACAAAGTGATGGCTGATTGTTTTTTTTAATAATTTGTAGTCTGATAGGAAAAAAATGATCATTCATCATTTATATTATCATATGATGTGAGCTGAGGAGCGGCTGGGTTATAATTTTTGTAAACCTCACAAAACATTGACCATATTTATAAACAGTTTAGCTGAAATTTCACTGAAGCAATGTATGTATTGAAATAATTGAAACTGTTGAAAGAGAAGAAAATGCATTGGAAAGGGTGTCATTTTGAAAAATGTATTTTAGCTCTTCCTCTTCTCTGTTCATGTTTCTCTTCTCTGACTTTTTACCTTAATTTCAGAAGCTGAAACTGTCCAATGATACATGTTAGTAACATTACTTCTTAGTCACCTGTCCCAGGTACAGGTACAGTCGAACCTGCCTAGACGGAAACCTGCCAAGACAGAATCTTATTTTTCCCCCGTGATTAATTCCTATATAATTGACCTTTATAAAATGGAAACCTGTCCAACGCGGAAACGGAAAGCAAAATTCTCTATTAAATGAGCAAATCACCTGTGCAAGACGGAATTTACTAGCCCAAGGTTCCTATAAAACATGTGCCGAACGATGAAAAGTCTTTCATTTTACTGACTGTGACGAAAATCGTGGGAGAAAGACTGCAGTCCCTTTGTGCCCCTCGCTGCTTCAGCGCCGGAGCCATAAAATTATGCAATTGCCCTTGGCTGCGGGCGGTTTGGTACTGAAGCACGCGACTTAAGATTGACTAATCACGGGTGTCAAGACAGTGTGATGTAAAACCAGAGCATCGTGGCCAGCGAAACTGAGCCTTTGATTTTTACCAACAGTAAATAACAGGTCCATCGATGGTCCCATTGCCGCTCGCTTGGTTTGCGTTCGATGAACCAATCACTAAGTTCTTTTGGTTATAGTTGGTTTTCCGGTCCCAGATGCTTGCAGTTCTGATATCGCCGACGAGGAACCAACCAATCAGCATAATACATAAATTACTCCTTGCTATTAAAGACTATGGCCCCCGCCCACCCTCTCCCCTATGAACCCTGGACCCTTGGATTAGGAGTCTGACGCTCTAACCATTTGGTCACCGAGCCACCATGTTTTGATTAAAAAATGAAACATTTCCCTTCCAAGCACTAGTCCTCTTTATTGTTTTTACTGTTACCTCGCAGTTGTCACATTTGGAGTGATCTCATTACTTGTGACCTGTAATTTTGTGTTGCTTGTGAATACCGAAAAAAATGATGACAGTTGCATTTAAATTTCAGAGCCGAATGATGAGGTTGTTGCACAGTGTGTTCTTGATACTATGTCGGAATTTGTTGTGAGGGCAAGAGCAACTGCCAACAGTGTGAGCACAATTCATAAAGATCTGCATGGCTCGGTGTCGAAGCTCGGTAAAGCGATTGATCGGGTAAGTTTTTACTAATAGTAAAATGTGGTAGTGTGTTCAGCGTGAGAATAGGTTTGTAAAACTGCCAATTTACTGTCTCTTAATGTAATAAAGTGAATTAAAAAAATTGTGCCTGTGCACAGTAACAATTTAAAAAAAAAAATTAGACTTGAGAATGACGTGAATTTGATTCTCTTTTTTTTAAAAAAAAGAAATTACGTTATAATATTATATTTCTTGTTTCTGCTGTGTTACAGAATTTCACAACAGATTTCTCAGCAGTTATCACAGATGGTGCCTTTGAGGGGGAATGGAGGCAGCAGCTTCTGAATGAAGTTGTTTGTGAACATTTCCTGAGACAAGGCATGCTTGACATTGCAGAATCTTTAAATGAGGTCAGTGTCTTGCCTTTTCAGATTAAATGCACCACTCATATTTGCTATTATTTCCTGACTAAGTTGTGCAGTGTGGTTATCACATCGAAGTGGAGTCTTGTGAATAATCATGATTCTGTGATGAAAAGTATACATATTGGATGAGAAAAAAAGAAAAATTTTAGTTACAGAGTGATCTTGGAATGGTGAGTCAGTCTGTAACTCACAATCCTAGTTATAAATGTCATTACATAAACATGTGTAATGTGTGAAATATTGCACATTACATTGGTAATACTGAATATAATCATTTACATCATTGTCATTGAAATGGTATAATACGGCCCGAAAACAGATCAGAGACTTGTAATCATATTCTCATATTTGCGAGCTGTAATGTGTGTGCAACAAATGACACAAGTGTGTGAACCACAAATGAGCAAAAGAAAGGGTAGGAAGCAGAGAGGGATGAGTTTTAGCAAGTGAAGGATGAAGTGAAAACATGTGATAGTACTTTGTTTAATAGAGGGAGAATTGCAGATTGCTCAGGCTGGTGAACTGGTAACTTAAACTTCAAAAAACAAAAACTGAACACTTTTTATTAAAGTCAGTAAATTGGAAGTAGATTTTTATAATTTAGCTATATTTTAGGACTGTAGTTGAAGTTTGCAAACAAAAAAAAATCTGTCTATAACACAGGATGCCCATCTTGATTTGTCTCTTGAGAGGAAAGAACCTTTCTTAGAACTTCATAGAATTCTTGAGGCCTTGCGTCAACATAATCTTCAACCTGCTCTTGAGTAAGTATAAAATAACTTCATTTGAAATCTCGACATATAATTCAAATATTCAAGAAATGCATGCAGACTAATAAGACTATTTAAAGCTTTTTCATCTGTTGGTTTAGAGTTCTTGAATAATGGAAAAAGAAAAATGAGGGAGGAACATTTGATTAATTTTCTAGATATTATAGAAGTTTTATCCCTTTTTTCCAATTTCAATAATTTTTGAAAGCACGGGGGATGATTTTCAAACAGTTTGGCACACACTTACTTACTTACTTAGGCCCGTCGCACCAGTTGGTTCCCAGCCTCATCAGTTCTTCTTCTGTGTCTCGTTTCCAACTTTTACGAGGTGGGTCTCTCCTGTGGGTTTGGCACACACTGGCCCCCATCAACCTGTAGAACCCAAGTCTAATGGATGATGAAATATTGGAGATACCATGCCCCTATCGTATTCTGTTGACAATTACTGATGACTGCTTCATAGTGTAAGAAAAAAAAAGAAGTTGTAATTGTTTGATAATAAATATACTTCATTGTCAGCTTGTAAATGGATTCATATCACTTATGTTTATTCTTCAGGTGGGCTGAAAGGAACAGAGATCAATTGAATAAGCGCAACTCTCCCTTAGAATTCAAACTTCACCGCCTCCATTTTATTGAACTCATCAAACATGGTGGTAACAAACAGAGGGAGATTTTGGACTATTCACGCAATCTCGCTCCTTTTGCAGACATGCATAAAAAAGGTAATGATCTGAACCCATTGAGAACAGTGTAAATTCCGTGTACCTTTTCAAAGTGCCTTTGTTTTCTTTAGTCTCTCACTCAACTCCCTTTTTGGGTAATATCTAAAACATACATGCAGTACTGATAGAATGGGATGAACATCATGTTATTTTAATAAATTTTGATTTATTTAGATAAATGAGGATGGAGCTGTAACTCTGAGTAGAATTTAAGTCATTGAAAAAGGTTAAAGTTGCAACAGTGCACATTGTAAAAATAGTATACAGAGTCTTAGAAAGCTGTTTAAGTAAAAAAGAAAAAAATGAAATTATATCATTCATGATTTACGATTCTTAAATTTTTGTACATGATATATCCGTATCAGAAGGTCTTGTCAGTGTGCAACCAGTATAGTGTCATGTAGCATTATGCCACAATTTTCATAAGGCCAACAAGAGCCTGATTAATAAGAGATTCAATCTGTGTGTTTAACAATGTACATTATTGAATGTCCATAATCTTCTGAGTTCTTGTTTCTCACAGACATGCAGCTCCTCATGGGATCCTTGATCTACCTCCAGCAAGGCATTGAAAACTCAACGTACAGTTTCTTGTTTGAGGACTCCAGCTGGCATGAGATTTGTGACATCTTCACCAGGGATGCCTGCAGCCTGCTGGGCCTGTCTGTGGAGAGCCCTCTCAGTGTCGGGTAATTTTTGACATTTTTTTTACCCCATTTTTCTTTATATCATCTCTTTCCAATATCATATTCTCTAAGTTTTTTAATCATCTTTTTTTACACTTACTGTTTTGTGTCCTTTTAATATTTTCCGTCTTTTGGTCTTGCTGGTGCTTTACAAGCCGCCGGTTATCTTTGTAACATTTTTAAAATACATCTTTGCATATAAAAGTAAAGTAAGTAAGTTTGTTCAAGGCCTATGAGGCTCATAGATCAACAGCCTATCCCAGTTTTGGTAGCGTGAAAGGGAACAGATTAATCATTAAAAATCATCACCTAGACAGTATGCTTGTGTATTGTTGCTTTACTTCTATAGCAGAATATTGAGGTATCCAAGTTGCACCTAACTGAGGAGAAGAAAAATCTTGTTAAGTGTCTTTCCTAGCAGCACAACTACAATCCTATAGTAGCACTTAGGACCCTTGGATAGGGAATCTAACCATTTAGCCACCATGCCACCATTTTTGAATACAATTAATTGTAGTTTAATCCATATAGTTCAGTCCTTGTAATCAAGACTCTCTCTTGAAATTAACCCATATTCAAATTAGCTATCATATAAATATTCATAGCCAGACCCACAACATTAGTTTTTTTTGTGTATTACGCAGCTACAATTCTACTGACCTATCCTCTTCAGATATTGATCTGTTGTGTGGAGAGGGGAGGTAGAGGCTTTCTCAGCAAAGGCCTGAGATGATCCATAAATGGCGCTTTCAATATGTTTTCTTTTTTTCATCTTTCTATAGGATAAATGCTGGCTGTCGTGCTTTACCTCCATTACTGTCAATCAGACAAGTCATGCAGTCCAGACAAGTAGCTGGGGTCTGGAGCAGTAAGGAGGAATTACCAGTGAGTTTGTTTTTCTTACTCTCCAGCAGTAATAAAAAATAGTAAAAAAAAAATAATGTACATGTCATGTCATTTTTGTTTATCCAGAAGAAAGACAAATTTTCCTTAGTTTTCACGAATTCTTTTATAAATACCTTGAAGGCACAAATATCTGGAACCCACCCTTGGCAAAAATAAAACGCTTTCCAGAAGCCAAACCATCTATTTTAAATATTCTTCAGATTGCAGCTAATCTGCTTCTTGGACCCATTGCTATTGCCTAAGCATGTAATACTTGAATGATTCACCTATTTAAGTTGTTTTATGGAGCTAAACAATTTTGTACACATTGCATAACAAGATCTATGTGTTATGAAGCAATCTTTATAAGGTAAAAATTCTTTGTGATGCTCCCTCCTTTTCATTTTTATCCATGTTATGACATTACCAGAACTCACTGATTCCCTCTACAAAAATTTTCATTGAGACTTTTCTCCTTTATTTTCTTTGTATTTACTTGACACATTTGTTGAACAGAATCATAGAATACTCAAATTAAATTCTGCGGGCTTGCCATTACATAGGGACATTTCCTGATTCAATTTGTGCTTTTAAGAACAGCAGAACGCCCAAATCATGGTGCAGTTCAGTGTGTCAGACGTTTTGAAAGTCATAAAACAAGGCAAATAGTAATGTTTGTGAATTTAATGTTATTATTTACACTGCAGTTTGCGTCAGTTTATGGGCCTACCTTGCATAATCCCCCAACCAATTCCAGTGTCTCACCCAGTCCATGAGTTGTGAGGCCTGGGGTTGCGAGTGTTATAAAAGTCAATGGTGCGTGAAAGAGCAGCGTATCGTAATTTCACTTTGCCCTTCAACACTCCCTCACCCCTTTTTTCCTGACTGGCCAAGGTGTGAAAGAACTCACCACCCACTTGTTCCTGTCATTCCATCCCTTCCAATCATATGGTTCATAATTCGTACTAACAATTCAAAGATCAGTCGCAAACTTTCACAGACAAAGAGCGCATGGACGCTGCTAAAATTAGATTTAGGCCTAGGGTTGCTCACACTGTTGAGATTGAAATGCAATTCAGTTTTACTGAGCATTCCATTTCTGTGCAGAATTCTTTGTCTACTTTCTGGTTTTTAGTCATTCTGGTTGTCTCCCTCTACAAAATGGTCTCTCACGTATTCCCTGAATCACAGATTCCTCGAACAATTTTTCTCAATCCTTGAGGTTCGACGAATGTGTGTTGGACTGTATGAAGATGAATTTATTTATCAAGAGTTTTTTATGCTCATCTGCTCCCACAACCTCATCATTACTGAAAGGATCTAAATGTAGGTTTAGGTTCTTTGTAAAGTCATCAGTCATATACTATGTGGCTTTAAGTATTTGGTAAGTATTTTAAATAGTTTTCACACTGTATGTTGTATGTGCTATGAGGGCGGCAGAAAAATCTGATTCTAGCATGGGCAGATCATCAGTAAAGAGATTACGACTGCAGCGATTATGACAATGATAGGTATTGAGTCGAGATATTTTAGGGACTGACACAGGTAATAAATTATAATCAAAAGATTGTGAAATTCATGATGTTCCTAAATGTTTGCATTGCAGGTTGAAATAGATCTTGGCCAGGAATATCGTTTCCACTCCATTTTTGCCTGCCCCATTCTACGACAACAAAGCACAGAACAGAACCCACCAATGCGACTTATCTGTGGTCATGTGATCTCAAAAGATGCTCTCCATAAGCTAGTTGTTGGAAATAGCAACAGGTTTGAATTATTTTTCCCTTGACAGTCCAATGTCTGTCAAATTATTGTGTAGCTGTTGCTCGTCCTGCATGGAAGGTTTTTATTTCAAGTAAAAGCAGTAGAAAGTAAACTTGTTATAACAAGTGTGATCTGCTTTGTCACAAAAACTTTTGAATTGCTTCAAGGAGTGCCTGTGCAGATTTCTGAAGTGTTTTAAGCTTAATTTCTGAAATCGGTAAGTCTCTGTAAAAATTGTTATCAATATTTATCAAATGCAGATATTTGAAATCCAGTACTTTTTATAAACTAATGTAGAGCAATGATGTACAAAAAATATGCATTTTAGAAGAGTGACCCCATGTTGTAAGGAAAAAAAAAATATTTGTTTCCGGTAAAATGCATGCGTTACAAAACACATATTCTTCCATCAAAACTTAAGGACAAATCTCTGCCATTTATTATCAGCATCTTTGTGGAATTTATTTTGTAATTTTTATGAAACAGAGATATTATCAGGTTTCTTTTAGAAACACTGGGAATTCTAAATGGCTGGAACTGTTTTCTTTTGTATGTGTAATGTATGCAAGGTTAAAATATGCTATGATATAAGTTGTAATGAAGTCAATAATGTGGATTTTCTCTTCCAGGTTCAAATGTCCATACTGCCCCGTGGAAATGTCAACGACAGACACCAGACAGATCTACTTCTGACACTGATGAAGCTGTATCTTCACTTTCATCTGAATCATTGGATCATCATTGTTTGTACAGACTATACTTGACCTTTCATCGAAGACAGATTCATGATTATTTTTTATGCTGATGTATTATGGAGAGCCCTTCCCTTTGTAATTTATAGCCAGATTGTTGCTGTGCTGTGGTAATGATGTAAAGCACAAGGTGCAATATTTATTTTCTAGAATATCAGGCCGCCTATTGCATGTGTCATTGCTTCGTATTATGGACTGAAATCAACATCAGACAAACTTGAGTGTTTTCATTGCCCTTCACTTTATGTGAGTGTAAAGATCACCCTCCCTTGCCCATCATAATCTTCTCCCTCACTTTTTTATCTTTTACTTTTATCTGAAATCATTTATGACTTACTTGATTATAGTTGTCATATTTTCAATTTAATGTTGATTGATAATGGTCATATCTTAAAGTGGACCTAAATGCCATTAATGGTCAGAGCAATATTGAACGTCTTTCTTCTTGGAAAATGGGTGGAACTATGCCAGCTGCTTTAATAATTAGTATTACAATTGAGCAAAATATCTTACTACAGTGAAACCTCACTATACCGCCTCCAGTTTTACCGCCATTCCCGCATACCGCCAGCTTTTCACCGTGGTACAGATCTGACACCTATACAAAGTCACTAAAAATCTCGATATACCGCCATCCGCCAACAGTTCAACTTGAGTATAGTAAATATTGCTCGTTATACCGCCAACATAAATTTAACCCCCACTCCCCACCTCTACCTAAATCCAACTAACAGACAGAACATCACTTGGCACCACAGCCTGTGCTTGTTACTCAAACACCAATCCTATTACCTGATAGGCCTACTGATTGGGCGTGCAGTGGGAAAGGCAAGTCACAGTTCAATGTCCTCTCGCTCAATGGAGAGTTTGTGAATGAACATAACTGCGCGCTAGGTGATGCTTGTCGTGGGGGTACGATGCAAACAGCACATGTTGATTTATGACGTAAGCCTAGTGTTCGTGTGATTCTCCGACCAACCCGAATGTGATATATATGTTAGCCAGTCCAATATTGGTAAATTAATTATTTCCCTTGTTCTACATGGTATTTTCATTGTACCGCCATTTTTCGGTATGCCCCTTACTTGGCGGTATAACGAGGTTTCACTGTAGTTTCAATTTTACAGCACTTTACAATATAATACTTTGCATTGTATTACGATGTCCGTCTTTTACTTCTCTTCATGATTCATCTGCACAAGATTATAGATCTAGATCTATCCTCATTGTCAGAATCTTACGCTTAGATCTATTTTAGATCTATGTTGAACCATAATCACCAGGGGTCTGACACGGCACAGATCCTGCATTGGAAAGACCTTTTGCTCCCCTTTTAAGTGGCTCTTTCACTCTAGATCTAGAGCTAGATGAATGTTGAGAATCAGAAGAAAACTAGAGTAGTTTACCATAATTTACCGCCACTTTTCGGTATGCCCATAATACTTTGCATTGTATTACGATGTCCGTCTTTTATTTTAGTCTACCGAAATCAGGATGGTGCACTCTGCGGCGAGACATTGATATGGGGAAAGAGTTAAGAAGATGCATCATGCTCATTTGTATCCGCAATGCTTAGGTCACAACTGAAGTGACACAGACTATAGTAGCCTTCAAAAGTAGTCTATAGTGTTCAGTTTATTATTTGGATTCAGGTTAGAAGACAATTGTCCTCCTATAACATTTGCTGTTTTCAGCCTCCCTTTGTCAGTGGTTAGTTGAAGTAGATCTAGATCTAGAATCTAGATCTCTAGGCCTAGAGCACAAAAGTGAAGATATGAAGATCTAGAATCTAGATCTAGAGTCTACTAATCTTATCTTTGCTGCACAATCTAAAGAATTTGAGCAACATACTAAGACCTATCTAGACCCGAGAATCTAGATCTAGAATCTACCTGACCTGAATCGAACACTTGGTAAAAGCTTGTGGATACTGTAGCATTCGTTGTCTTGCATTGTTGACAGACTTCATTATGATGGCTTGACCTTTGGGGAATGAATCTTGACTTTCTAGATTTCTAGATTCTATATCTAGATCTAGATTCTAGAATCTATATTTTGTTTCTTCTACAGAATCTCCTGTCCTCATAGAGAACTGTCCTAAGAGAGAGAACTTCTTCTGTAGATTATAGTAGATCTATAATCTAGATCTAGATCTAGATTCGAGATAAATCAAGAACAAAAATGTCTAGGCCGAACCCACAGAAGAAAGTGAAAGTAGAAGAGAATGCAGATGGCTAAAAAGAAAAAAAAAGTAGGTTTAATCTTGATTAAGGTTTGGAGTAGATACCTAGATCTATGTTTCCTTCCTTTTGTTCATTTCTTTGAAAACGCAGATTAGTCTTATTATGGATTCTTTTAAATGCCCTCTTATACTCTTACAGTGATGTATCCCATTACAATTGTAAAAATAAAAAAAAGCACTCAACCAAAAGGGTTCAAATTTCGTGTTCGACAAAGAACAAGGAATACAGCAATCTGGCCAATGATCATAGATCTATTTATTTTGTCTTCTGAAGTTAAAGAGCTCACTCATTAATGTAAACGTCTCACAGAGGAGAGAGTTCAAACAAAATCGCTATTCTTTCAAACACCTTAAGGTCTAACAGTCTTTTAAAGCATAACGGCTACATCTAGATCTAGCATAATTTTGTAGGAATGCAAAAAGTAAATAAATACTTTTCTCTTCATGATAACACGTGTTTGAATGAACGCCGTGAAAGAAAACGATATGCATTTAAAGAGAGGTAACAAAAATTAGCAGTAACGAAACTAATAAAAATGGTTGTATCCCCTCGTGTCGTCAAAAATAAATGTACGTAGTTTTTGTTTTGTTTTTTGTACTACAAGACTTTTGTCACTTACCTGGCACAAGAATGAGACGGAGTGGTATATGGGAGGTAAAGAAAAAAATATCAGATTAAAAATTGTTCGAATAAAGATGGTTATATCCCTTGTGATTAATGAACTCTCCGGATGTTTTTTGTTTTCTTTTGTTCATTAACTTTCCGTGTCGTTACCATCCCCAGCGTTGTCGTCGTCATTCTCGTCGTAGTCGTTGTCATGGTTGTTGTTGTTGTTGTTGTTGTTGTTGTTGTTGTTGTTGTTCTTCTTCTTCTTCTTCTTCTTCTTCTTCTTCTTC